>JAOUQY010000009.1:1444983-1458410 GCA_028566355.1 Doras micropoeus | reverse complement strand
AGTGTTGTGAATATTGCTAATCTTATTAGAAACTCTTTGCATGGCTCAGTGGTTGGAGGGAGTGATGAGATGAGAACAAGAAGAGAAGAGGTGTATGTGTGTGTGTATGTGTGTGTGTGTGTGTGTGTGTGTGTGTGCGCGCATGTGTGATGGGTCGACTATCTAACAGCTGGCTGAGGGCGCAGTGACTCCTGTGATGAATCATAGAATCTGGACAGCACAATAGCCCAGACCTCACAACACCCTGCTTTGTTTTAGACTGTATTTGCCATTACGGTGAACAAAAGGTATCATGGGGATAGTTGTTAGGATCAGGACTCTTCCCTGAAAACATGAATTCTGTATATATAGATGTTAGTCTTTGCAGGCTGATGGAAAAAGCTTTGACCCAGTTTAAGTAATTATTTTTAGAAATGCTTACTCCATTCCTGCCTCTAGCTAGACAGTTGAGCAGAGACAGTTTGTGTCAGTCTGTTTGGAAATCATCAGTGGAGTTTTAGCTTTCATATTATCATGGATAAGCAAAGGATTCTAGTAGTTTTGCTGAAAAGCATCTTTGACCTGTTTGCTGACAGAACGAGTGTAGACGTTACTTTCTCTGTACTGAAGCCGTGTCATCATTGATTGAGTCATACTCTCTCGTATGTTTGCAGCAACCTCTGTGTGCTGTTTTCCTGTTTGCTGAGACATTCCTCTGTGAGATACCATCGTACCATGTATTTTTATAGACATTTCATACAACGGAAACTCAACTTTGTTTTCCTCCCAACCGTGTCTGGAGTCGATAAATACAGTACATCCTTATTTTGGTTTCTATGGCAACTGGAGACATCTCCTCAGTCTTTGACATTCAGAGATATAAAATTTTTACACTTTCCCCCAATGTGAGCCAGACACACTGCAGGAGGAGGATGAAAGTCGTCTTTAGAGTTTTCACAGCTGATGAGCGTGTTGCACCTTTTCTTATCATTCCTTAGATGTGAACGACACCAAGCAGGAAACGGGCTACAGTAATTTTTAGGAGCAAATCCGCTAGTTATGGCGTACAAAGTGGTTCCCGTGTATTCATCCGTACTGTCTCTTCCATGCAGTAATTCAGCAGTGCCCTTAATTCAGCCTCTTCCTCGAGCCACTCATAGATTATCAGTGCTGGCTGCTCAGTGTGCCGTGTGATGATGGAACCCCAGCAATTCATGTCTCTCTTCAACACACACACACACACACACACACACACACACACACACACACACACACACACACGGCAGTGCAGCCATCCAGCCATCTCCCTCCTTCTTTCGCTGTCTCACACTTGCAAATACTCTCTTTCCCTCTCATTCCTGTTCTGCAGGCATTTAATCATTTATCCTCCAGTGCGACATCAGGTGCTTCTCTCTTTCCTACAAGCCACACTGGTGATCAGCTTCCCCCACAGCCCCCACCCAGAGCTGGAGGCTATAATGATGGCTGGGACTGAGGGATAGACAGGGGTGGCAGAGCAGAGGAGAAGAGAGGAGAGAAGCGATGGTTACATGCTCCAGCGGTGGAGGATGGCAATGTGTCCTGTGAACAATATGGGCCCTTCCTCTTCTGTCCCTCTCCCTCCTTTCCCTCCTTTTCGCAGATTGCTCCTTTTGTCTGGCTCCCGAGTTGGTGCTTCGCGATAAGACTTTTTTCTCCCCCTCTTTTTTTCTTCTGGAGCACGGTGTGATATTTCTGTGTGAATTAATTTCCATTGAGCCTTCCTAAGGGAACGCCCGTTGGCCCTGCACTGGAAGCTGTGGCTTTTTGTGCGGTTGCCCAGGTCACGTGCAGACAAGGCAGCAATGCGTTGAAAATGAATTTTGCCCAATCGTGTGTGGGACGGCCCCCCATTCAGCAGGCATGATTCGAGAGAGCGTTACAATCCCATTTCTAATGAGACGAACAAGCAGAAGGAGTATACACAGTGGCAATCCTTATTCACAGGATTGTTGCACGCAATTACAAAATGACTGTAAACACAAGAGCAGAATCCACCAGAGATGCACGAGAGGAGCCACGCACTCTTCAGGGAGACATCCTGATTACATCCTGCTTGTCCCTTGAACAAGAGCAATTTAATTAGATTGAGAGAGAAAATCATGACAGTTTAAATTGTGTAGGTTAACACAGGAATATGATGACAAGTCCAAAGGGAAGTAAAAGGTGTACATATTTAAATTCCACTCATACTCCTGAACGGATTAACAGAACCCACGTCTCATCCATCTAAGCTCAGTCAGTACCTGATAAGTACGGTACAGTCTAGACAGCTTGGGGAATATGCTCACTTGTAGCACCCATAAAAAATTTACCTCCAAAATATGAACACCCAGAAATGTCAGTTTTATACCATGGCTCTTTTTTATGTGCCTGTCTGATTTGGATGATGGAGTGCATTGACTGGTGATGGATGAAGATGTGACTTCTCTTTGGTGTAGTGTTCCGTTTTATGCCCTTACAGGAATATAGGTCACATTTCCTCTGAGTGGCCAACTCTCACTCCCAAGGGTCCTTCTATGAGCGCGAGTGACAGTTTTCTGTTTATGGAGTAACAAATCAGATGCCATGCACAGACACTTTATATCCAGACCACAGAAACAGAGGTCACCGAGTCATGTCTGAAGGCTATTTCTAAATGCATTTGTATTTTCATTATTGGGTTTGGCTACACTAGGATATATTACGCAGTTACGCAGTGTCAATGAAAACACAATCAGTGATGTCAGTGATGCATTCATTACTGGACACCTAAGAAACAAACCAAAAACTTTTTTCATACTGCTGCATAATTTATATGGAAATACAGTAACTTCTAAAGTGACTACAAGTTTTATGAACAAAGCATCAGCGTATTTTTAATAGCAGATAAGAAAAGCTACTATTCTAACACTGAAAACTGTGCCAATACAAATAGAAGTTTTGTCATCAGCCACCTGACAATGTTTAAAAAGATAACAGGCATATGTGGTGTGTTTGTGCCACACCATGATTTAGAAAGGAAAATTTCTTTTGATTAAAATTAAAATAAAGTGAAAGCTCTTTGCTGAAAATATTTTTGTGCATCCGAACTAATATTAGGCCAAAAATATTAACTTAAAAAATATATTTTCTCTTCTTTTCTTCTTACTATTGACCATGTGAACAATGTTGGGCAGTATCATATTTACATAACAAAATACTTTTTACACCTGACACCTGATAAGGACTATATGTAACAATGGATAAAGTGAGTGATTTTATAAAATATACTACAAAATGTAAACATATCTGTCTATAAATGACCAAATCTAATATCTCTAGCAACCCAGACTTTATAAATGGAGGAAAAAAAATTATGGGGAACACCATCTGTATATCCAACCAATAAGGCGTCATCTCTGAAAGCTCTGTTTTCCAGTGTTTTGGTTAAGGCGTGTCTGTAAACTGCTTTAGCTAACTTCTTTCAAAACTACAACTATTCATTGACAGGGTGAACAAATCATAAATGCATTATATAGCCCACTGAGAAAGTAAAAGCTTCAGTGAGCTACCCAATGCCATGATTTGGGTGCTCAGGTCCAATAACTGACCAGTTAGCTAGATAAGGGCATTAACACAAATTAAGTGAAATAAATGAGTATATGAACAATGCAGCAAGTCATTGGTTGATATTTTGCCTATGATATGCTGTCTACTGACAATGCATGTAATAATAATAATAATAATAATAATAATAATAATAATAATAATAATAATAATAATGTTTGTCATCTGCAAATGCGTGAAATGCTACTTTCGTGCAAATTCAGCCAAAGTTAGCAGACCACATGACAATAGGGAAAAGAATGTCATATGCTGATAGTGAAAATGCAAGCTCATTGAGATGGACAGTGATGAGCTGAGTAAAGTGCCAGACTGATTTGGACAATATGACAGATAGAGAAGAAAAATATAAACAGAGAGAGAGGGTGGGATAACAGATACACCCTTCAAATGAGTGTGTCCTGAAAGAGCTGGATCATCTGTGATCTCAAATATTTTCATGACTGTCATTTGTTACTAAAGGAAATGTCAAACTGGAACTAGTCCCTCGCCACACGCTTTCACTTGCCAAAGGAAGGTACGACAGAGATGTCAGGAAGCTCTCCCACCCTGAAGCACATACTCTTTCTCTCTTTCTATCACACACTCTTATCACAAGGCAAACTAAATAAATATGCAGTCACTTTATCTTACTAAAGGCAAACTAAAGCAGGATAATCAGCACATTTGGAGTAATGAAAGAACAGGAGCCATGTGCCAATCGTAGTTCCTCTGTGAAGCAAAAAGGGGGAGTGTTTGCCACTCTAGTCACTGTTTGACACTTTCACAGAGGGCTGATCTAATCAGGGCTGTGGTGTCGGATGTTACGAGGTCATTTGTAAGCAGTTGTCGTAGCCTAAGCGTGTGATGTGCTGGTGTTCACAGCAGCGTCAGAGACTGCAGTGCGGAGATGCGGGTCTTAAAGGGAAATAGCGGAGCATCACAAAGTGACAGCATTACCCAGACACTTGACTTGTTATCCCGTCTACTTAACTAGGAGAAGAACTGAATCTGTTCTCATACAGTTTCTTTGTCTCTATGCAAAAAATCCTTTTGCTGTAAAAGACATTATTGTACCAGCAAGAAACTGTACAAGGTTGTGTTTCCACTCTGTATTATGTAAGGCTGACTCTAACTGCATACTGATTAACGATGCACCCTGGTAACTCTGCCTGCATGCTGCAGGTGCATCCATCTTTTTCTTTAGTCAAAGTATTATATATAAGTTCTACTTGACAATTCTGTGATTTAAGAGAATTTTTATTTTTTTACAAATACATATCACATTTTTTTTTCTATTAATCAACTATCAAATTGATATTTCCTGGTCTCGGGTATGTTGACAAATTCCAATAATTTTAAATAAGAAAATATAAATGTAACAATTAGCGAATCTGTTGTTTTTTAAATATTGGCACAAGAAGCAAGTAATAAGCTCTGAGGTAAGCAAGTGCGATTTTGATATTTAAAAGAGGAATATAATATACAACTCCTTTATCATGTCAATCTGTTGAATGTATCGTTTGATACAGATGTATTGGATTGAGAGCCTTGTATAGAACTATATAATACGATGTGATATGATACAATACAACTTGCACTATAACACACCATATCAGTTAAACTTGTCCTCAAATTGACTGACACTTTCCACTATTTATGATTTGGCTAATATTAAAAATCAGCATGTCTTAACAGATGACTGATGGGTTTGGAGGTTAAATATGTACTCTTTTTAATTTTGAGTGAATCGTGCAGATCTGAGATTAGTTAATAGGAAAGTATTTTCATCATTTTGCTTTTTTCCCCTTCTCATAAATATGAAGAATTGAAAAAAATGCACAGCAGATAAAAAGAGGAATATTGGGCATTGCTCATGTTAGTCTCTGAGATGGTGCCAGAATCCTTGTGTTGAGTGTATTAGCAGATTTCCAACTACATGTCATTGATTTAATGGAATTCAGATAGCGGATTTGCTGTTGCCAAGTATCAGGCTTGGCCCGCCCCGCTATTCAAACAGTGCGCTGAGGGAAAATAAATAATTCCAGCTTCAACAATGGCAAAGCACAAAGACCAACACTGGATGCTGCCAATCACCCGCTTGCACATTGCCACTTGTGTGCTTTTGTTTTTGGTTGAGTTTACATGAGAGAAACTAAACATAGAAAGAGGATGTTTGTCTTTTGATTGGTTAAAAAACACACAGAACATTTGATGCAGTTGAACATACATACATATGTTGCTGTCTATATCCGTGTACTATCGGTATTCGTGAAAAGATTAATATTTCACTTGATTTGATTAATTATTTATTTCTGGTTATATGTAATAGGCTGATTTTCTCAGCATTGTAGATCAACATCCGTTGAAAAGCATTTGTAAAAAGTGAATTTCCAATTTGTTCCCCTAATTCAGTACAACCGGATTCCTCGTCTAATTAGCACCCAATTGATTTGTCAGAGCATTTATGTGGCTCTTTCATTAGCAATGCTGTTTCTCACTGATTGGTTTTCTTTCGTTTCCTCTCTGAGCCCCATGGTTTCAATTATTGGACATCTCAACCATGTTTGAAGTTGTTTCTAGTAAATTCAGTAAAGTCCTATCAGTCAATATGTTTCATCCAAAATAGTCCTCCATTAGGGGGAGTGCATATGAAGCTTCTCGCAGGCTTGTTAATTGTCAGACCCACCACTGTTAGCTGCATATTAATGAGGAATTAGCCTTTGTGCAGCACATTATGAGCTCCCCCTCCACCATGACATTGAAGAGACATCATGCCACAGGTAGCAGCAGGAGGGGTCAGCCTCGCATCCTCAAGCAGCCGTCCCAGAAGAGTGTGACAAAAGCAGTTCACAAGGCTGAAAGGAAATAATAGATCATTTAAGGCTCACAGTTTAGCGTAAACATGATATCGAATAAGAGTTAAAAGTTCTAGTTGTGTTAGTGGAGCAGTGGAGAAGTTTGCTATGGATATCATTTAAGGATTGTCTGAAGGTTGTGTGAAAGTTCTCTAGAGCTGTTGTCCTTGGTGACCAAGGACAAACAGATTTCACATCCAGGGTATTACTTTTTTTAGTCATAGTTACCTAGTGGATAAAGGAGGTTCACCATCCAGAAATAAAACAAGAAGAAAACAATATTGGATGAGTATCAGTATTGGGTAAAGTGGTATTATGCCATCTCTAAATATTAAAATTTTTAGAATTTTATTCATATGTAAATTTAATTACAGGTGACCTGCATTGTAATTGAAAGTAAATTTCATCTGCCAGATGTGTTTTAAGGGAATTTTTGGTCGAACCTTGGATACTGCATGCATGTCTCCAGGGAAAAACAGGAAGACTGGGGAATGTAGAGATTAAAAAGAGTTGATTTGAGTCCAGGTACATGATCAGAATATAACATGTTTATATTGATTCCTATTATGTAGTGAAATAGAAATGTAACAGTGTGTATGGGTGTAGCATATTGTGTTAGATTTCAGAATGGCTTAAGCTTATACTGTGAAAAAGTAACAAATGAGAGGAAAAAAAAACATTTTATTCCCATATAGTAATCTGATAGCTGAAGAACTGTGAGTGAAATTAAAACCAGCCAAATATTATGAGATGGCAAACACAAACAAGCTGACATTTGACACACCCACACAGGGATGAATATTAAATCATCCAGCTGTGTGTCTGTCTGTGTGTGCAGACTTGTTTGCTAAGTTGCCTACATGTGGTAGAAACTATATTTGTAATAAATCCATAGATGATCACAAATGAAATCTGAAGAACTTAGATATAAAGTCCATCAGACTGGTGTATGTATGTCTCTTTTCATCATGTTTACCTTACTGAATAGCAGACACATTTTGTGTAGGATCACTCAAAATACATAAAAAGCTCAGTTTTCTTTTTCTCTCTCTTTTTACTCTCAGATGAGCCCCACCTACTTTCACTGTCACACATTAGTAATCTCTCTCTTGAAAGATTCACCCTCGGTTTCTGTCACGGTAAATGAAGAATGTTTTTTGTTTGTTAACATGAAATAAAATCTATCATTGTATGATTGTAACACTGAACAAGTCTACATCAGTTAACCGTATTTATTAGAGGTACCACTGACTGAAACATTTGTGTGTCAAAAAACAGCACTTCATTGGCCAACATTTTGACAAAAAGATTGACTAGGCCTACAACCCAAAAGTGTCACACTCTGTCAGCTTGAATAGACAGGACCGTACCCTGCACATTCCGGCAGTTAGCTAATCAGCCAATCTTGCAGCAGCACTGAAAAGCATAAAGATCATGCAGATGCAGGTCAAGAGCTTCAGTTATATGAAGATATAGCTTCAGATATTTCAGACATCTCCTGAGATTTTCACACACAACATTCAGAATGGTACAAAAAACTAAAAATTCAGTGAGCAACAGTTCTACAGGCAGAAGTGCCTCGTTGATAAGAGCGGTCACAGAAGAATACTCAGATCAGTTCAGATGCCTTGGCTTCATCCACTCTTCAGCTGTTCAGTTTGAGTGAGCCTGTGCCCATGTAGCCTCAGATTCCTGTTGTTTGACTTCTGCTCTTGTAGCCCATCTGCCTCAACAATGTTCAAAATGTTGTGCATTCTGAGACGCCTTTCTGCACACCACATTTGTAAGGATTGGTTATTTAAATGACCATAGCCTTCCTATTAAAATGTCCAATAAGTATCATTTTATTATTATGACAATGATAATTAGGTGTTAGGTTTGCTCTCCTGCACTGGCCAAGCCTGTCACAGTAAAGACTGAAGTGCATGTACTATATACAGGGTTTTATGGTAAGCACCAGACCACTGTGAAAAAAAGCTGTTGCTGGTGTGTTTTACTCACTCACTCACTCTCACTCACTTTCTAAGTTCTTATCATACTGGTTGGCAGGGGGTACTGGAGTCTATCCTAGAGCTCATTGGACAAAAGGTGGGGAAACACACTGAACAAGTCACTAGTCCATCGCAGGGCAAAGACACAGACAAACAAATTCACACACAAATACACTCTGGTTTGTTTTAGTTTAGACTAACCCACATTTTACCCATTGGGAAGGTTTGAGATCTAAAGCAGCAGAAGGCTTTGTGTTGCAATCTAGTTTTAAATCCTTTTGCAATGAATACTGTCTCGTTTTTATCATATAACATCTGCAAACAACTTTGAATGATTTTGTTTTGCTTGCATTTAACTATGGCTCATTTTCATTTCGTCATTATTATGCACGTAAAAGGAAGCAAATCAGTGCACTCAGATCATAATATAGTGATGATATTCACTGCTTAAAAATCAGTCCAAGAACCGATTAGCTATTTAAATGCACAAGGAAGCAGTATGAAAGACATCTGAAAGATAGCAAACCTGCCTTCATGCTTGGCTAGACAATGGCTCAGGATTCCGCATGATAGCACACCTAAGTTTTTGTCAAGGTCATTTACTTAGATGCTGTTTTAAAGACTCACTGTACAGTCCCTCTTCCTATGTGTGCGCTGAATGATTAGCAAAAAAAGGTATTTATTTAAGGAGCAGAGGTACTAATACCTAAACTTAATTTGGTAGACAATAATCCAGTCCTTTGTGTTTTCTGTGTGTGTGTTTGTGTGTGTGTGTGTGTGTGTGTGTGTGTGTGTGTGTGTGTGTGTGTGTGTGTTCAATAAAGAAGAATTATATCGGAAGTCCTCCACCTACACCAGTCCCTGGTGTAATCCAATCACAGGCTTGTACAAGGACCATTACTGCAGCCCATCTCCAAACCTTTATTTAATCCAACCTCATCTTGTTTCCATTAAGATTTGCTTTTATATCATAATGCTGCTCGTCCTGTGGGATTATCTCGGCTGGGGCCTGACTGAAGCGTGGAGAAATGGATTTGGCCATGTCAGGATCCATATTTGTAATCCTCAACATTCTCAGAAAATGTATCATAGTCAAACGACAGATTGTTTAAATGAAGTGTCTTGTAAGAACAGGCTGAACTCTCAGGCGTGGAATAGAGTGGAAGGGAAGCACAAGTCTACACCATGATTACAGTTCAGTGATATGTAGAACACTGGTCCACTGCTGAATTTCAAGCATATGCAGGAAAAAAATGGCCAGAATAGCACTAGGATTTTTATTTTTTTGGTTCAGATGAGAAGCTTTAAATGATTTGAGGTACACGTGCACACTCCCTCACTTTCTTGTGGAGAAATCTTACTACTATACTGTGCCTGGTATTTAAGAGCTATCCAGATAAACTACAGCTCCATTAGCATGAGACAGTTCAGAGCCTGACATTTAAATCAGCCTTTGTCATTTTCACAGTGGGGAGTAGTTTAATGGCAATTGCAAGGTCATGGCAAATACTCGGTAAATTGAAGTGAAATACAAGAGGGTTTTTTTCCTCCCAAGGAGGAGGTTTTGTTTAAAATGTTTTAAATGTTTTAAAATATTAAAATAGCCATTTTGCTAGTGCTGTGCACAATCACTAGTTGTTCATGTTGGAAATGCCAGTAGTATGAGAATTCTTTTCATGTATTGTGTTAACTGGTTATTACAGTACTGGAGTACTGGAGCTGGTTTCACTTGGGTATTGTTGCCTGTTTTTAAGAGAATTCTATAAAAAAAATACAGGCAAAGGTGGTGAAATGGTGAAGCTGGATGTTGAAATTGACATTTTTACATTGTTAATAACATGGATTATGAGTTAAGCATGATGTTAAGCTGACAATGCAATGTTGCATTATATTTCAAAATTTTTAAAAAAGGGAAATTTATGCAGTGTTCACAAGAGCTCACAAGGTGAATTTTTAGTTTTAAAGAACTGTTTTAGTCAAGGACTTTTCCTCTACAGCTGCTATGCATTATATCAAAGCACAATATGCTTTCACAGCATTCACTCACTAAGCACTTTTTTAGGAACACTATATTAGCACTGGGTAGGGCCTCCTTTTGCTGCCAAAACAGCCTCAATTCTTTGTCGCATGGATTCCACAAGCATTCCTTTGAGATTCTGGTCCATGAGTAGGTGTACACCATAAAACCATTACATGAAATTGACCTGATTAATATTGTGTATGTCCATCTTGTGCCACCAGAATAGCTCTGACCCATCGAGACATAGATGCCATAAGACTTCTGAAGCGGTGCTGTGGTATCTGCCACCAAGACGTTAGCAGCAGTTCTGTCAGTTGCAAGGTAGAACCTCCATAGGTTGGATAGATGCTGAGAACGGATTGAGGAAAATGGCCAGATTGGGTCGGGATAACAGGAATGATATAGTAACTCAACTAAGCAGTTTTACAACTGTGATGAACAGAAAAGCATTTCAGAATGTACAGCACATCAGCATTTTAGGTGGATCGGCTAACACTGCCCGTAGTGTCCTCTAAGACCTCATTTCCCCTGCCCTAATCTTCTAATAAACTGCCAACTGAGTGGATTTAATGTTAACATAATGTTGATCTTAATGTTATATAATCTTACCATGAAGTTTGGATTCAACTTTATTTGCAGACAGGTAAAGTGATTCCAAATATAAAGATAACATTTCTAAATCTAATATTTAACATGATTTTTATGTTTATAGATTTGTAAGTCAGATCATTTTTCTTAAACATTACTTCTGGAGAAATACAGCATAAGCGCTTTCCCTGACAACAAAGCATAAACTCTGTGTTTAGCGATTAATGTTCTCATACAGTCTCCTTAGGTTTGTTTACAGGAATGTGTCTCAGGTTATCAGAGATTTTTTTTGCGCTGTGCAAGTTGGTGTTTTGTTCATCATGTAAAGCCGGTTCACACACCTCTCTCAAACCACGCTCTATAAAGGAAAGTATTGCTTTATAAATGTAAATAATTATAGTGTGTAGGAATGCATTGTCATAGTTGACCCCCTGCCCTATTTTTTGAGAAATTGGTGCACATGAGGACCAGGAAGTAGCCACAGCTTTGGTTTTCCTAAGATATACATTTTGTTTACTGACAGGTTTGTGATTTCTAGTTAAACCAAAACCTATAAAGTAACAGCCAATGCATGTACAGGTCAAATCTCAGTATAGATAGAGTAAACATGCTGGTTTTACCTGAAAATATTGAAAATCAGTGACTGTAAACCATGACATGCTAGAATTCATTCAAGGAAGTTCATGTACGTTCATGTTAGCTGTCTCCAGACCATTTGCAAAATAAAAAAAAGTATACTTTTACACCATTAAGTTCATTTTTTTATTTCTAAGCTGAAATAAATGTTTTATCATATTCCTGAAAAATTAGGGATAGCCTACATGCTTTTCATAGTACAATAATGTAGTGCTTTATAATTTTTCATAATATATTCACTAAATTATTTCAGTTTGTTTATGAACAAATACAACATTTTCAATTATTAGTAATAAGACGAATGAGACGGATATGTGAATAATTAATCATGTAGGTTTTCAGTCCAAAGTATCCTGAATTTTGGGTTTGGTTTCAATATTTTTCATTGCTTCAGTAGTATTTGCTGCTATCATTTGCTTTTAAAGAAACTCCACAGTCTGGTTCGCTCATCTTGCTGTCCATCTCCAGCACTGCTTATAGTATAGTGCTGGCTTCGAGTGATGCTGCTATTTCAGTCATATACTATAATTGCACTGAAGGCAACAGCAGTGTTTATTCGCAATGAGCATATGTCTCTGAGACGTGGCAGAGGCCGAGGAATGATCGTCAATAAAGTCACAACTAGACTTTCTATCAAATTAATTACATACACCAGTGTGCTGTGTGTGATCAGAGCTGAGTGTAATACACTGCTCATTTTCTTTTATTTGTATTCTTGATTTTCATATGGAGAGCAAATCCTTAGCTGTCACAGCTATGCTTTATTAAAACAAGCAAGCTGTTTATACTGTGTGTGGATAAGTGCCTGATGCTGCCAATAACCCCAAACCCTGCAGAGGTCTATTTACTGGTTCAGACAGGAGGAAGATGTAATGTCGAGGTCAGAGCATGACATGCTGTGAATGACAGATATCTGAGTATCTTCATCATGCAGGAGAGACAGTGCTCAGGCTATTTTTTTTTTTTTTACAGACCCGATTACAAACCAGAATCCACCATTTTAAAGTATATTGTGAGAAACAGCTTTATAAGTACTATTTTTAGATAGAAATTGTAGTTTTATTACAGCTTGGTGTTTGAATTTACATAGCTCCTTAATGCATGGCCAGGAAGAATTAATTAATGTCTGTGTATGCACTTTGCACTGCAGAGGCCATTGATAATATGTCTCACATTATCCACAGCAATCCATTACCTGAAAGTGTTCTGCAGTGTCAGAGTGTGTCTGCTGTGCAGAAGTATCGGTGCTGAGCTGAAAGTCATTTAAGCATTCATAAACACGAGATGCACAGGCTCTGTTTGTCTCGCTGTTCCACGGACATCTTGTGGATGTTGCCGAGTTTTAAGGCTCGATGAGTTCCCTCTAAAGCTTTTCAAATAATCAATTCAGTGTGTGTCATTCATTCGCATGCTCTTTAGTGCTTCTACTTGAGTCAAGGAAATGTATTCCCAAATATATTAATTACTCAGCATCAGATGCACATTAGAAAGGGAGTGAAATTATAAATACATCAAAGGTTTCATTTGCACCAGAAATGTTGATGATGTGGGAGACAGTATGGTGTATTAATGAGCGCTGTACATTTTAGCCATCAAAGCCCCATTGATATGAGCACCTGCTCTTTTTTAATGAAGCAGATGAATGTTTGACTTTAACAGCCAATGTTTCTCATCAAATCCAAATAAGTGGTACAAAGGCATTGATCAGTTGCATTCATAATGCAATCATTTCTGCTTTGTGTGTGTGTGTGT
>JAOUQY010000009.1:1413306-1423567 GCA_028566355.1 Doras micropoeus | reverse complement strand
TGAAAAGACAGAAGGATTTGAGGAAGCCTACATCCACAGAAGAGCTGTGGTTAGATCTCCAAGATGTTTGGAACAACCTACAAGCTGAGTTCCTGTGTCTTACATATACATACATATGGTCAGGATGTAAATGATTTGCTTTAGGAATTAATTATAATCATTTTTTTAATCATTCTTAAAAGCAGCACATTTCTGGAATAACATCTAAGAGAGCTTATGGAGTTAACTAAAGTTTTATTTAATCTTTTTATACACTGCATGTATTCCTGCACAGATACACTCCTCAACGTTGCCCCAATAACAGCAGTATGCAAATCAGTAGCTTCCCAATTATCCAAATAATTTGCCATGGACTTAGACAAGTTAATTGGTGTATTCTGGTTAAATACATACCAAACCTTCTCCATTTTACAAGCATTCATGTCATCTTAGTATATGATGAATTCTGTGTGAAGTCTTTGGTGAGAACTGACTTCCAATTATTCATCCATCATGGAGATGTTGCAATTGTTTTTCTGTGTGTGAATAGAATTTGAGATGTGGTCTGCCACAGTTATGCTGAAAAACGGGGTCCTGTTTGCACAGCAGTCAAATGGTGGGTTTAGCTGACATTATTGAGCATAGTTAGTGGGATGGGAATCACATGGACAACAATGGAGAGCGCTTATAGGGGTGTAATATTCAATAGTTAAACACCCAGTGGGCAAGTCAAAGGCTGCCAGTCTGTGAACAGTACATGCAGGGATGCAGGGAATCGCTGGAAATGTACTCAGAATCAGACTGGAGTTCTACTACAGTGAACTCAGTGAACTTTGCTTTAGGTGTGAGAGTTTAAATCTGTTCAAAGTAAAGATCCAATTAATGCTTCTGCAAAACACAGTATAAAGCTGCATAAAACCACAGAGTGGTTGATGGGGGCAACTTTTAATTAGTCTACTAATTAATTCTGTTTTTTTTATTGCTCACGTAATTGAATGTTGCAGTGTGATACACCAGCTTAATTTCTTTTGTTCTCTGTTATAAGAATGTTCATGTCTTGTTGGAAGTGTCTAAGAGTGAGAATATATACGTTTGTGTATGAAAGAGAGAGAGAGGAGTATTCAAAAGAAGGGCACAATGCAGAAGTTTTCAGAGAAGGTCCCTAAAGGAGGTGCAATTTCAAGTCATGTTGTTGTCAAGCAGAACTGACCTTTTTCCCCCCTCCTAGCCTGCCAGTGACAACTTCATTCGTGCCTCAGATCCTCTTCTCCTCTCCATCATTAATCTGTTTCACACGCTTGGGAAAGAGAAAGTTATTTGATGTTTTATTTAAGGCCTTCATGAGAGCTGCCTCAGATCTCTCTCGCTCTGCTGTACTCAGCGCACTCTCCTTTGCTCCCACCCTGTCTCTTCTTCTCTCCCTATCTCTCTCTCTCTCTCTCTCTCTCTCTCTGTCTTTCTCACACTTGCTCTTGCTCTCTCCTTTTTCTTTTTCTGCTAGACGTTGCTGCCGGGGATTGGTTTCTGAGCTGCTCTTGTTTTGGCTTTCTCTTTTTGCCAGTATAGTGAGAGAATTTTGTTGGAGGCTAAGAGAGAGATGAGAGTTTGGCATCTTGCCTAGTGCAGTAGTCAGATCTTAGCTGCTTGCAGGCTTCTGAACCTTAAATAAACATAGAACAAGTCAACAGACCTCTCAATCTAACTGTGTAAAATCTATGTAAGGGATTTATGCGTTAGGTATAAATCTTTGTAGATTGAATAAATGCTGTTTTTCATCTAACCACTTAACTAATTCTAACTGCCACTATTGCTCTTGTGTGTTGAAACTATAATTATGTATTAGAATGTATTGTTAAAGTTACCTAAAACAAAATAATCAGAAAAAAATGATTCCTAGTCTTTCTGATAATCCTGTAATATCAGTTCACAATCATCACTGTGCCAGGGGCAGGATATTTGTCCCCTGCATCATACAGCGGCTGAGATGGGAAAGTGGGAAAGAGAATGTGGGACATTCATTTTATTTTCATCGTGGAATGCATGTCTACCATTTGAAAACTTATTTTGGCTAAACAAATAGCAATCGCTGGCTGCTAGCTAAGAAAATAAGATGTGTTGTTATTTTACCTATTCATTATTACACTTCTGTAATATCCTAGTGGTATCAGATTATTATGTGGGGAATACTTACACTACATCCCAAAACAGCATACTACTATAGTAAATTGTTTGTTATTACTGCTTTTGTGTGCTTTACTAACTTATTTAAGCTTACTGGCTGTGCAGAACATATTTTACCTGATGAGAAGAACAGGCTCTTTTGTATGACAAAAGCTCAGAGCAGTATGAGTTTGGACCAGCACTATCATCTTCTTGGTGGTCTATGAGTAAGTGGTGTCTAGTGATCTGGTGGTCTGGTACTAAGAGTAAAAGCAGACTTTTCTTACTTCATTTACTTTGCAAGATTCTCTCTCAAAATAAATGAAGACTCAGATTTTCTGGGAATACTTTGTTTGAAACACTCAAAACAGCTCTTTTCCTTTAAGTGTATATGTGTATGAAAATGCCACATGAACCTTTTTTTTAATGTAAACCAGATTACCTTGCAAATGCAATATAAGAAATTATTATCATCACCATAAGCATGATCTGTAGTCCTTATTTGCTTTGTATATGTTCTTGATCCAACTACTGTGTTTAGTTGGATCAAGGACCCTTCCTGAATATAATACATGCTTGGATTGAACTCAGTACTTAAGTAGGTTTGAATATTAATATGAACGGATGACAAAAACACATTAATATGGTCTTAGTAATATGCATAGTGTATAACGGATTTTTCTGTACATATCAGGTGATAAAGGCCGTAGAGGACAGCTACAGGCTGCCGGGCCCTATGGACTGCCCCACAGCTCTCTACCACCTCATGATGGACTGCTGGCAGAAGGACAGGAACAGCCGGCCCAAGTTTGATGAGATAGTGAGCCTCCTAGACAAGCTTATACGCAACCCAAGCAGCCTGAAAAGCCTCGTCAATCCCTCCAACAGGTACCAAAGCAACACCTTGCTTCCACTGCATTTATTCACTCCAGTAGCTCACATCATTTTGTGTGGTCCCTAATTCAAAAATATGTTAATGCTCAATCCTCTTAATTTACTTATCTCTTTCTCTGTCTGTGTCTTTCATTCCTGTTTTGTGTATTGTATAAGCACAGGTCCAGCTCTCTTTAAAGTAAATGCTAAGTATGGTATTTTATCGTCTGTGTCTGCAAGCACAAAACCCATGTCATGTCTGCAAATGCTGATAATGCAGCGTTAACAGCTTTTGTTACATGGCTGACACAGAAAATCAAGATTTAATGACACTTGAAACAAATAAGCGCTGGTACTTCATGATTTAATGCCGAGTTAAGTGGAAGTGACAGCGTACAAATGACTTCCAATTATGGTGATTACATGGTATCAAATATATTTTCTGCATTGCGAATCGCTCTGTATGTTTTTTTACACACTGGAATCTATTTTCTGTAATTGTCTTAGGGAATTATGCTACATTTAATTTATTTCATGGGTTTTAATATTTAATCTTTTAATTCAGCTCTTTTGCAGTTATGTTAATGGATGGACTTTCACTGAACTGAGCATCACTCACTGATGTGCCATATTTATGTTACGTTGCAGTTTAAACAATATTCTGAAAGAATAATTAAATTCAACCTCTTTACTAACTTTACAGATATTTTTGTTTAATTTCATAATAGGGCTCTCCATTTAGGCTTGTGTTCATGTGTTCATCTTTCCTATACAGTCTTCATATTGCATGCTGATGTTAGATTTATGCATCTGTCTGTACAACAGTCCATTTGTCTGTCCCACAGGGTGTCCAATTTATTAGTGGAGCATGGCAGTGCAGATCTTTGTGCATTCAGCTCTGTAGAGGAATGGTTAGATGCCATAAAAATGGGTCGATACACCGAGCTTTTCATGGAAAGTGGATACACTTCACTGGACGTAGTCACTCAGATGACCTTAGAGTAAGTGCAGCCTGTTGTCATTTTCTGCCATTGGGGTTGTGGGTATTATCTGATGTTCATTAACAGACAACATAAGCCTATTAACAATGCAAAACCTTTTATCTGGTGCAGGATTTTGATTTAATTTGGGCACAATTGCACCACTATATTCAGAGTCAGATATTTTGTAAAATATGACAAGGAACTTCTTCACTGGCATTTATTTGCTCAATTCTATCAAGAAGATTGTGAATGAAATTGTGAATATAGACTAAACTACTATACTGACTGTTACTACTATACTATACTATACTATACTATACTATACTATACTATACTATACTATACTAACTGACTGTTTTGTTTTACTACACGTTATTCACTATTACTCCCACAGACCAAAAAACAAATGATACAAAATTGTCAGATGTCAGATCTAATGGTACTCTTAAGTGATAATGGATGGTCAAAAACCATTAAGCCTAAAGATTCTTAGATTGTTTACTAACCATTTAGGAGACAGGTAAGGGAAGAACTTTTTATAGCTGGTTTAATGTAAGTGAAAACAGGAACTAGTTTTCCACAACTTTATCTGTAACTGTCATACAGATAAATAGTTGGCATACTATTGGCAAACAGCTGTGATACAAGACGAATCAAAAAAACTTCTGATCATGTAATAGGAAAACAATCATCTTCAGAGTTGTAACAGTAACGCTTTGTCTGAGGCCACAACACACCTATAACAGCACACCCTGTTTCTTATTTAATAGCAGCTGATGATTTATAACACTGTGGAGGTGTTTAATTAAATGACTGACTGTTTTACAGAGATGTGAGGAGGGTTGGAGTCACTCTGGCTGGGCACCAGAAAAAGATCCTCAACAGCATCCAGGAGATGCGAGTCCAGATGACAAATGCTACTATTCCTGTCTGAGTCTGCTCTTAGAACTTCCCAACATACAGTAGTAGCCTAGCACTTTTTCACCAGGGACACTTATTTATTGAATATGGAACTATTAAAACTTTTAAAGGGAAATGACTCAATATTCCTGAGGAACAAACGGAGGATTGGCTCGATGGCTGGACAGAGCGTTTGTGTGTGTGTGTGTGTGTGTGTGTGTGTGTGTGTGTGTGTGTGTGTGTGTGTGTTTATGCACAGCTCATCAGCCTCATGACAGCTTTGACAGGATCAAGTCAGATGTGTTGGCAGTGAAACATTTGGAAAAGTGTGGCACATTTCCAGGTAGGACCACTGAGCGGCTGGTGGGAGTCTCTGGGCTGAATGTATAACACTTTTTCAAAACCTCATGCAACAATATTATTACCTCCAGAAATCCACAAACTCTCCAGTCTTCGTACGTCGACAGATGTTATTCCACATGTTCGCTTGGAGGCAAGGTCATGCAGTAAGACTTAAACCATATCAATTGGTGAAGGAAGAAGTGGCTGTGTATTACAAAGCAATATTATATTTCGAGCTTGATACTGATTTAATTTCTTTTTGGACGCGGAAGAAGAAAGGGGTGTGTATGTACAGTTTCCATTTGCACAGTTTGTGTCTTAATCCAGGGGGTAATACATTTTAAAAAGTATCAGGCTTTAAAAAAAACAAACATTTGGCTCCGGTTAGAATAAAATCGTATGTGTAAATAGTGTACAGTTAGCTAAAGCAATTCATCCAAGTCCATGTGGGGTTCATATACTTTTAGCTGGAAAACATTAGTAATAAGATGTTGACAAATGAGAAATGTTTATAGTGCTTTTCAGTAACAGCAGTTCATTTTACACTTGATGTATTCTACAAGTGGCTTTGTGCTATTGAGTTCTATTTATTTAATTCTACTTTCGTAGCATATCTTTTTACTACTGTTTGTCTGCCGTTCATTTCAATAACAAATATACAAAAAAAAAAAAGAAACAGTAGCTCCACGTATCTTTATGAAGAGGAGTTATTGAAATCAGTATTCTGCCTGAATGTCAGTACAGCTAAACTATGGCCACTTGTGAGTTTTCCATTTCATGGACATCATACAGTCATCCTAGAGGAAACTATAGTCAAACCAAAGCATCACATGAGAATCATAGACTGACAAGGATATGTTTACTGTTACAAGTGCTTTGTGCTATAGTCTATGAGCACACTGGTCAGTTGAGTAAAGAGGATCCTGCAGGTTCAAACAGTTTAGTGAGACATTTAGCTTGTATTATAAACAGTGCTAAGACTCTGCAAGCACACCATCATTTATTTAATCTTCCATCTAGTTTCTAAGTGCTTCCATTTATTTAGCAGTTAGTACAAACCATTTTCTAAGCTAACTGAATGTGCTGGGTTAAAGCCCATCAGATGAAACTAGTTTTTCCAGTTTATGTTTATATAACACATTTTTTTTCAAAACTAATATGACAGAACAAACCATTTCAGTGCGTCACGCCGGTGCCGTGCAAACGAAAGACATTAGAATCACTCGTAAGGTGATTTTTCTTATGCTATTATGAGTGATGTGTTATTTAATATTATACATGGAGGTTAACTGTTGACATTTTTCAAAAGATTGTTAAGAGGGATGTGAAGGTAAATAAACTGAATAGCAGTACATGCTGTAGACAATTTATACAAATATACTGACGTCTACAAACTATTGTGAAGTTTGCTATTCTTTTTTTTATTATTTTCTGTTGTCAGCACCTTAGACAACCTTTATACTGATCCTTAATTTGTATTGAACATCCAGTCTTTCACCAGCAGCATGTTCTGCTCAGTGTTTTTATTTAAGTTGTATTTTTTTACTCAAGTTACAAGTAGTTTTATTACAAAAAAAGGGCCAAGGGCAACGTGAGCAATCCTCTATTTTTAAAGTGGCATTTCTGTATATTTGGACTGATTTTGTTCCCAAATTGAAAGTTTGCATAGATCTAATTAGACATTAAAGCACAGTAAAATCATGAAACATGCAATTATAATACAATTTACCTGAAAGAAGAGCAAAAACCTTTTTTTGCTTAAGGATTACCTTAATGCACACTGCAGGGGACTAAGATACATGCACACCATAGGCATCTAGCACCCTGAAAGATCATCTCAGACTATAAAATAGGCATAAACTTTATAGATTTAGTTTTATAACACGATAGGCAAGATATGAACATGGATGAGAATTGCTTCATACCGTTAACAAAACAAACCTTTTTTGTGAGCCTTTTTAATTGCAGGAAATCCAGGCAGATCCCACCATCTGATCACTGATCATGTGACTCAAACAGATATGAAGGTTTATGGTGCCTCTTGGGGCTTTCCTTATTAAAACTGGCATGTAGGAGAGAAACAGACGTTCAGACGGAACAGAAATGCTAAAACATGCATGATATTGAGCTGAGGATTGCATTTAGCCTGTCATAAGCCACAAATATTTTAGGATCAGAATTGTTCCAACAAAAAAAAAAAGTACAAAAACAAGCACAGAAAAAAATGTTGTGTTGCTGTTGTGATCTACTCCCTTTTATTGTGTTTTGTTTGTGTAAATGTCTTTTGTAGTGTAATATATTAAATTTTCTATTTTTTTCTAATAAATTCAAAAGAAAATCTGATTGACCTAAGTCTTTTTTCTTCAATTCAATTCAATTTTATTTCTAAAACACTCTTAACAATGGACATTGTCCCAGAGCAGCTTTATAAAGACACAAAATCCAGTCATATTTAAATTTTATCCCTAAATTTTATCCCTAATGAGCAAGTCGGTGGCGACGGTGGCAAGGAAAACTCCCTGAGATGATAAGAGGGAGAAACCTTGAGAGGAACCAGACTCAAAATGGAACCCATCCTCATTTGGGTGACACTGGATAGAACAGTAATAAATAACCCCTTCGATACCTGAGTGTTATAAAGTAAGCGAAACTGTGATTTTAACCAGTAAACTGATTAAAGAGTGCACGAAAAGTCCACACTGTTGAAGATATAAACTGCTCGCTGATGGAGATTTGACTGATTAAGTGCAAAACTGTTCATGGCAGTTAGTCCTAGCCATCGTCATAGGAAGGTTGCTTATATCAACTGCAAAGCGAAGTTCATGGTTTCCAAGAGTATCTGGCTAGTGCTTTATCAGTTAATAGTACTTTTTTTATAATCGATGCAAAATTTGACTGGAAGCAAATGCAGCATGTATATGGTCATATCTTCTAGAAGTCTGGCTGCTGCATTCTGAACTGACTGGAGTTTGATTTTAACAATGGACATTGGTCCAAAGCAGCTTTACAATGACATAAAAGTCATAAAACAACATTTAACTTATTTTTTAAATCCTTTTTTTATCACTAATGAGCAACCCAGGAGTGATGGTGGCAAGGAAAAAGTCGCTAAGATGTTAAGAGGTAGAAACCTTGAGAGGAACCAGATTCAAAAGGGAAAGAGAGAGGTGGAGGTAAAAAGAATACACATTATTAGATATGCTCTTTCATAAACCTTTAGAGAAAATGTACATTTTGTGCAGAGTGCAAGCAGGGACTCCAGCAAGACTAGCTATGATAGCATAACTAAAAAGGAGAGCCAGAAGGTAATGCAGACACGAGGGAGCCCTGAGAGATAAAGAGGCCAGCCGCTCCACTGTCAACAATCCTGAGTGGGGCTTCTGAGAAAGCTCTGCCCCCTGCTGTAGCTTTCATTATTCAAGGTACCAACAGAGAACCTGCACCTTTTGATCCAAGTAGGCATGGTGGAAGCAGACTTTCACAGACTAAAACTTCACTC
Source organism: Doras micropoeus (assembly GCA_028566355.1). Taxonomy (NCBI): domain Eukaryota; kingdom Metazoa; phylum Chordata; class Actinopteri; order Siluriformes; family Doradidae; genus Doras; species Doras micropoeus. The sequence continues at coordinate 1,414,831 of JAOUQY010000009.1, read as the reverse complement.
AAGTATTCAGTACTTTATCAGTTAACAGTAGTATTTTATAATCAATGCAAAATTAGACTGGAAGCAAATGCAGTGTGGGGTATAAGATATGGTCATATCTTCTAGTTGTAATAAGGACTCTGGCTGCTGCATTCTGAGCTGACTGGAGTTTGTTTATGCACTTACTAGAATTTCCAGACAGCGAGGCATTACAATAATCCAACCTAGAGGTAACAAAAGCATGACCTAATATTTCGGCATCATGCTGTGTCTATGTTTCTTATGTTAGCGATATTTCTGAGATGAAAGAAGGCTATCCTAGTAATATTATCTACCCGAGCTTCAAATGAAAGACTGGAGTCAATAATCACACTGTAAAAAGGTATTTTACAGCTGCACATGGTGTAACTGAAAGGCCATCCAGAATTACTATATAATATAATACTATATTATTGTCCTAGTACAAACACTTCTTATCAGAATTCAGAAGAAGAAAGTTCTTCAGCATCCTGTGTCTAATGTCCTTTACACATTCCTCAACTTTATTAAGCTGTTGTCTCTCATCTGGCTATATACAAGTGTGTGTCCATGTTTATAAATAATTTTACCCAGAGGTAGCATATATAAAGAAACAGCAATGGGGCCTAAAACAGAACCTTGTGGGAAACCAAACTATACCTTAGTATACTTGGAGAACTCACAATAAACATCTACAAACTGATATGTCAATGAAATAGGACCTGAAACGGGAGACGGCTGTTCCCTTACCTCCAACAACATTTTCTAATCTATGAAGGAGAACAGAGTGATGGATGGTGTCAAGTAACACAAGCAAGGACAAACAACCCCGATTAGACGCCAGTAGTAAGTCATTTACTACTCTAACAGGAACTGTCTCTGTTATGATGAGGCTTAAATCCTGACTGATAGATTCTGTGAATGCTATTCCTATGCAGGTATGAGCACAACTGCTGTGCTGCAACCATTTCAAGGATGAAGGGGAGGTTTGATATCGGCCTATAGCTGGACAGCTGACATGGGTCAAGGTCATTTTTTGAAAATCAGGGGTTGGATAACTGCTAATTATTTAAAGTATTTAGGTAAATACCAAATGCTAAGAGAAGAATTATTTTAGAAGAGGTGTGATTGTTTCTAGTACTACCTGTTTGAAGAAACTTGTCGGTAAGGGAGTTAATACACAAGTTGATGACCTAGTATGCAAGAGTTTGATGAGGAGATTAGTGAAATTAGTCCAGTCTCTCAAAGGGGAAAAAATGTTGAAGTGCTGATCTGATATGGTTTACTGTCATCCACATGGTTTGTTATCAGATTGTCTGGCTTTACGTTAGTATGAATTTTTTGCCTAATAGCTTTTCTGTAGCTCACGAGGTTCTCTTTCCAAGCTGTTTGAAATACTATCCATTTAGTTTGACACCATTTTCTAAATTGCGATGTGCAGTAGCTGACAAGAACGTACAGGGGTTAGACAATGAAACTGAAACACCTGTCATTTTAGTGTGGGAGGTTTCATGGCTAAATTGGACCA
>JAOUQY010000009.1:1271293-1286057 GCA_028566355.1 Doras micropoeus | reverse complement strand
TGACCAGGCAACCCCCCACGCCCCATCCATGTGTGCTTTATGTTAAGATATAAAATGCAGTTGCATTGCAGTACTTGCTAAAATAATAGACTTTAATGCTTTATATGTCCTATGTGTGTCCTACATACTGTAGATACTACAACCAACAATTAACACATATGAGCATCTAGTCTTGGTCTTGACTTGGACTCAGCCATGTGTTTTGTCTTGGTCTCACCTCTCTGCCATACTGGGTCTTGACTCAGACTTCATTGGCTTCATTGGTCTTGACTTGGTCTCGCCTAAGATGTTGCTGAACCCAACACTCCTATATAGCCAAAGGTATGTGAACACCTGGCCATCATACTTATATGCTGTATATGCCCTTGTTGAATATCCAATTCCAAACTTTTGGGACATGTATAAAGCAAACAGTGGTTAGGAGTAAGCTAAATGAGGATTCTATATTGAAATGAATGTACGTATGACACCAAGCATGTGATGTCCAAGCTATTTTCAGAGTCAGCCTATGTTTTTCTAGATTGAAAATAGAGACAACAGGAGGAGACTCATTAAGTAAGACAATGGGACAGACCAGTTGTTTCCTGGTACAACCTGTTGTGTCATATCCATGTCTGTTTCAGCAATTCAGTCTCTGAATGTATACTGGAACAAGAGCAAACATCAACAGGAAATAATTTGGCCCAATCAGGTAACAACTTGAATCACTTGCAATTTCAATTAAAATCAGTATAACTTGATAAGGAAGAAAATCAGAAATTGACATGTAGGTTGGATCCAATATGGAAAATGACTCCCAATATGACAAATCAGGAATCAAGTTGGTTTCAAATCACAGGGAATCAAAGATAATCAACATCCCAACATTTTTTACTATAACAGGAATCAAAATGAGGAAAAAATCAGGACTCCTTTAGGAATCAACTGGGATCAATGTAACTCCATGCAGATTCTACACAAATCAATCAAGAATCAACTTGGATTAACATGACACCATAAAGAATCAGTATGAATCAACAAGCATCAATATGACTCCATGAGAAATTAGCTGGAATCAGTATGACTCAAAAGGAATCAATAACAATTATAATCAAGTTGCCAATGCTTACATAACCCCACAACAAAACTTCTGATGTAGCTCATGCTACCCACCCACCACTGCTGATTTGTTAGCCAACATAAGTCACTCTCCAAGTTCACTTTCCTTTTGGTCAATTTATTTCATCCAGTTCTAGTCCCTGCACAGCATGTGGGTCATTCCTCCGAAAGGTTCAGCCAGCGACCCAGCAATTTACACCATGAGCCTGCAAACTTTGCTCATTCCCCACTCACTTTTCTCATGTGGAAATGTTAGGACTGGCTGACTGCTCCAACTCAATCCTCTGGAACACAACCTGGCAGTTCTTCATGTGAGAATCAGCGGATATATCACGTCTTCCACACACTGTTCCTGAACTTTAGAAGAACATCAGCCAAGGGCTTACTTCATACAGTCCTTTCTATGCACCAGATCAAAACAACTCACAATTGTAAGGCATCTGTAACTTGTTTACTACCAAACCAACTGGACTACAAAGCAACATCCACCCCAGAAACCAAGACTGATCTCAGAGAATGCGTTCTCCAATATTCACATCATCATTCCTGTAGTGTCCTGGTTGTTCTTTTCCTGTTGCCAAGATAGATGTCCTTTGCTATAAAGGCGATGAGAGATCATGCATTCATTTATTTTCCACTGATGTGATGGATTTACTGCAGGTATTCTGGTTGTAATATATCAGTGTCAACTTTATGGCTTGTCTATCTAAGCACCCTTCAGGGCAGTTTGTCAAATTTAAACAAAATGTTTGCTCTGTATTCATAAGATACTTTGTCATAGATTGAGAAAACAAATTTCCAATGATGATATCTAACACAAAATAATTTTGACCTCATCAGATATTCATTAATAGCCTACTGAGTACACAATAGTCAGCCATTTATTTGCTTCCTTACAGCAAGGCTTCACAAAATGTTTATACCACCAGGGACGCCTTTAACTTTAAAAATATATATATAAATAAAAATAAGTCACAGACCCCTTCAGGGTTGATATATTTTTAACAAAGTATTTTTTTTTAATATTTTTTCTAGATTATTATTAATTTATTTTCTATTATTTATTTATATTTATGTTTATTAATTATTATTTTTTTTTTATAATTTAGATTATTTAAATGTGTGCAATAATATTGGCTATTTATTAGGACTAGAAAGTTGTTGTTTTTTTTAACCTCAGGACTGTAACAATAATTGAAAATCATGGACCCTCTGGCAGTGCTTCATTAACCCCACTTTGTGAGACTTAAAAGGTTCATATTCATAAAATCCATATTTTTCATATAGTCCTTCATTTTGAGGAACAATTTTTCCTGACCATGCATGATCCTGTCACGTTTAATGAATCTCATCTAGATTTCCTCATGAGGCATTTACAACTCCAACCGGTCAACTATGTCTTCATCAGATACCATAAACAGAAATGCATGATTTTAGGGTTTTCCAGCATCACATCACTAGGTGTTACATTTCAGTCCAAGGAATATGACGTATTTCTAAAAATTAGAGGTTAAATCCTGTCATTCCTTTGAGATATGCAGCCATTTTATAAAGCAATGTAAGAAGCATTCTGATGAATATGTCTGTTATGTAAATACTTTACAGTAAACATGTAAAAGGGATCAAATATAATCTCAGTTATTTTATAATTGCCTGTTGCTATTATGTGCCACTAGATGTTATTCATAGTCATGAAATTATTATATCCACAGTAGCAGATTTATATTAAGGTGCAAATGCCATGGCAGCCTCATAACTTCAACACCCGGTGCTGGATCCTTCTCATATACTGATCATGGCATAATCAGAGGAAATATATTTAATAGATTAAAAGTTGCATTGACAGACTTTTGATATATATTGTTATACTTAATAACAACAACTGTGAAAGCAATTCACTTAAGATAAGTTCTACTCAGTGAGGATTTCAGCTGGAACACAAAGCACATTGACCCACCTCTCTGCACGCTGCTGATCAGGCTGAGATGCGACAGCAGGAAGATCTGCACCACAGGAATGTTTTCAAGAAGCTTCATATTTGAAGAAAGCTGCGTTTCAAACCGGCTTCAAAAACTCATCCTTCAGCTTCATGTTAAAATCTCTGCAGTGTGTCTTTCACAGGGCAGTTTTCCACAGTGTGTGTATGTATGTGTATGAGGCCCGGCCACGCTGTCTGTCAGTGCTGCGCATGTATGGGTTACTGAAACAGATGGACAGCAGCAGCTGCTTGATATCCGTGCAGAGATATGAGCAGCTCAGAGCTCAGAGGAACCTCACGGAGCCGGTAGAGACATAGAAAGCTGCCTCAGAAAAGGCCAGAAAACTATGCTCAGCTTCCTAACACATACTGAACTCCTTAAATACATATAGTGGGTCTGTTCGTTCCGTGGTGGCATTAAATCTGGTCAGCTTTAACATATTATGTTAGTAGGCAAGTAAGAAAACAATCAGATAAATAAAATCATGACAAGACTGTTCTATGAGGAGGTCCACATAAGTATGTAAGCACAATAAAAATGAAAAATAACAACAATAATAATAATAATAACAATAATAATAATGCAACTCTTAAGAAAAAAGAGGCAGCTTTTTGAAGAGTTTCTGAAAGAAAAACACTTTGTTATTGGATTTTACAGAGAACATTTAAAGATTCCCCAAGGAGGCCAAAATGAAAAACCCAGGCAAACTGCCAACTAGGCAAAACAAATTCAAGTAACAAATAAATAAAATAGAATCATATAACTATCATATTGTTTTGGTATGAAACCATACATTTTTTAGTGAACTAGACATTCCGGATAGTGGTGCTTAGAAAGTGCTTCGAGCCTATCCCACTTCCGGGGGCCCTAGGTCAATGCACACCTGGGGACACAAACTTCCATCAGACATGTGGGGCTGCAATCATACCAAGTGTCATGTGCATTGGTGAATCCTAAGTATATGATATCATTGACCAATATCATTGACAAAATCTATATGACTGTCAGCACTAGTTTCAGCAGCCATTATAAGTGATAATAGTAAAAATACAAAAAATTGTATGCAGGATATGAGCCTGTGTCTTGTGTAAGGAGTGAAAGGAGTAGGAAATTAATTAACTATGGGGTGGAATGATGTGGCATAATGGAAAACAAACTGATGGTCACCACCTCCAAAATTGCCAATGATTGCCATTCCTTAATTAATTAACAAACAACAATCATGCTGTCCATTCATATTTACTCTGGTGTATGTTGTCTGCTAAACAAAATAAGGTACTAAAGGTACTAAATAAGCAGTGTAGCTTGTCAAGCTACAGAGAAAGTATGTACTGTAAGTGCAGAGCCTTCTGTTCTTTCCTATATAATAAAACATAATGCTGCTGCTGTTTGTCTGACTGTTACGAAGGACAGACACTACAGAATCCTTCCATGCTAAACAAACTCTACTCATAGAAACCATTTTGAAAAAGGCATTTTTTTTGTGGAGCATCTGCCATACACGTCCCTGTGTAAGCTGTTGCTGCAGAAATGACATTGTGTAAAAATGAGCGCATTAATAATAAAACCTTGCAGCCAAACTGCTGTCAGAGCTGCTGTTATAGAAAATTGATCGATGCCATCTGAGCAATGAGAACTGGGAATTCAGTGGTGATGATATAAATTACATATTCATTCATTCATTTATTCAATTATGAAAGCAGTTATGAAATTCAACAAACAGTGAAGAAGTGAAAAGATATACAATACATGTAGGGTCTGAGGAAGCTTTTCTGGTAGAAAGTGGTTGGGGGTTGGACATGTGATCTTCTACACAGAGCTATAGTTTCCTTTGTGCTTTATGAACAGTTCAGTCGAGCTCTTACTCATAGCAGTCATAGCAGCAGTGTGACTGGCACGGCGCCTGCATTCAGGAGGCTTTTGTGTGGCGGACCCACCTGTTGCCTTTTGGCCTGTGCACTCCGATTTATTTTAAGCAAGGGAATGACATTTCCCAATGTATGTGTTTATGCTCCCATCTTCTTGGCTTCTGCCTTTTAGGGCTATAGTTAGGGGAAAAAAAACATAAATAAGAGCTCAGGTTGTTCTAAGTGTCTGAGAAAATGGATAAGAGCCAAGGATTGTACAAAGATTTTGTTTGCAGTCAGGTTTTGAGAATGCTGCGTCTACAAGGACATCATGCGTAAGTATGTGTGTCAGCAGACCGTGGGCTTGTAAATACATCAACTCTGAATTGCTGTTGTCACACGCAGTATGATGATGGCTCAACGAGGGCCAAAGAGAAAAACTTCCACCCACGCACAGATGTGAAAATGAAAACAAACCTATCTTCACCAGGGACATGCTGTTTTCAGGAAGCCATAACAAAGACAAAGACGCGAAACCAAAATGACTTTATGGTTGACGATGATCATGAGGGAGAAAGGGGAGAATGGAGGATGGACTAAATGTAAATAAGAATGAAAAGGACACAACAAAAATCTCTTCGGGCTTTCAGTCTAATTCAGTCATAAATGCTGTAAAGCTTGATGACGGCGCTATTAACACGTTGCGCTTATATCCTGTGAGCTGTTTAAATCTGCCAATATCCATGCCAGGTACCAATTAGGTTAGCACAGCAGTCAAGGCTACACATGGCTTTACATTGACTTTACATCTGCTTGCCAAGTTGATTTTAGGCTGTCACTATTTGCTGATTGCTTAGCATGGGAAGGAGCTGACATATACAGTTCCTCTAGTATGCCTTTTAGCATCAATCACCTAGAAATACTTCAAAATCACAAGTCAAACAGATAGAAAGTGATGAAAAAGAAGGAAAACAAAATGTTCATGATGTCCCGTAATCTAATCTAATGGTGAACATAGTTGCACATGAGCATCAGTATATGCTAATAAACACATAATAAAAAGCTTAATGTTATAAATGCTCCAAACAGCTGAGGCCTCTCACATGTGCTCTTCCATCACAAACAGACACGCTGGCAACGTGAGATTAATAGGGAGCTGTTGTTCAGAGCAATGTCACTGTGTGACTTGGCAAGCTCTTGTCACATGTACGGCAACACAAGATGCACGATGGACACAATACAAGATTCCATAGCAGACTGAAACGATAGCTGCTCTTGGATATGCTGGCCTTTCACAAAATACACAGGGACATGGTAAGAGTCTAGTTTTATTTCATCCAAGTTGCTTTATATTACCTGTACAAAGCAACAGGTTTGTGGGTTAATAAGGATCTAGACCAGTACATATTGTTGCCCTGTTATTACATAAAAATGACAATAAACTCATTTATCATCCTATTTCCTCTTTAGGTCAATGCATTTACATGATATTAGTTAGGCTATCTGATCTGAAAACACGCCAACAACCAAATACTTTAAGGGAAGTGCATTAAGGGGAAAAAATTAATTAACCAATTATGTTTCATTGTTAATGATTCTAGATTTCTAAATGGGTTATGGTTAGGAAACCCTCGGTTCAACTATAAAAGGGGGAAATCTAGGAATCCTTTATGAGGCTAGATGGAGCCATTTCTTCAACATAAATAAGAAGCTAGCATACCGGCAGCTTGGCTAGTCAGCCAGGTAGCTAATATATTTGTGTTGATTTTGGGTTGATTTGTTTCCCCTCTCATTATTTTTCCTCAAGATTTTTATGCCTGCCAGGACAAGATTCATTTAACTTTAAGTGAATTGTAGGTGAACATAGTTTTCTTATACTCCCAGAGCAATTTGATCATATTTGACATTTACTGGGAAACTCATGCTAACCAAACTAGCGAACCACTTCATGAGGGTTGTATCTATCCTAAATGTGTTATATCTCTGAAGAAAGGATTTCTTTTTATTAAAAAGAAAGATTTTGGAGTCATTCCAGAGCCATTTTCACTCATATGACATTTGGCAGAAAAAAACTATGCTAGGCTAGGCTTTATTCATCAGCTGAAATGTTAAAGGTCGGTACTCAAGTCAATCCATTTGTTACTTGAACCCAGTGAAATTTTTGTGACAATATTTTGACCACTGACTACAACCCCGTCTTTATATTAGCTATGTTTTAAAAAAAAGGCTGTAACACGTGATGTGTGACTCTTTCATTAGTTGATCCCAGTTGCACAGGAAAGGGGGATTTGTTTATGAGGTGAATTTATTTTACGTCACATGGCATGATGGGTTTGAATGTTCTGCGTGTTCTGTGAATCTACTTTTGCAGTAATGTTATGCTGACAACATAGTGATAGAAAATAAAACAAGTTATATAATGGGTAATGTATCATGTTCCTACTGATTAATGTAACACTGCACTGCCCTCTGGTGTGTAGTCTGAGAATTACACGTCTAACTGTCCACATGCTTTACAGGAGAATCACAGCGTGCATGTAATCACACGAGTGTTGGCGATTAGACACAGAATAAATCAGTTATAATTTGAGGACAGAATGGTGCATTGGAACCATAATGTCAGCTCTGTAAGACAGGTAACAGCTCTGTAACACCTCTATTATTTAGAGGTATGTAAATATCATATGCAAAAATCTTCCAGGACATGACCTGTTGGATCATGATGATGTCATGTGGTTGGGTTGAGCAAATGGGTTTAAAGGGCTTAAAGGTGCAGTCAGCAATGTTAGGTCAGGACATCTCTTTCAATATTTAGTGTAGGTCACCTCACATTCCAGCAGAAGTAAAACTCCAGAAGAAAAACTCTTTGGCACACTTTTTAACTGGATGAAAATAAACAATGTGGACCACCAACATCCAACCAATCAGAATACCTTTCACTCATGTTACAGTTCAGGTCTTATCTAGGCTTGACTGTTCGACTGGCTTTCAGAAAGGAGCCACAAGGGTTAGAGGTTGAAATCTTTACCTAGGAATCGGGACATGACTCCTTATTTTATCAAACTGAAAGCATGTTTACTCATCTGCTGTTTCAGCATAGCCCTCTTCATAGATTTTTGCCTTGCACTCATATCAGATGAGTGGGGAAGTGCTGAAAATCTGCTGTCAGAATATTTTTCAAGCTTCCTACACGGGACATGGAAATGACTTTACTGTGACTCACACGTTGTCATTTACATGAGGTTCTTGTACAGAAACCCTAAGAGACCACTGAATTTGAATTTAATTTAGATTCTGTTTTCTTGTGATAATAACGTGTTAGGTTTCTTCATTTTCATGAGATCTCAAATTATGTCATTCTTACAACATAACAAAATGTTGTTTTCTCAAGATAACAACATAATGAATTCAAAATCTCGAGAAAATAGCTTTTTTCCCCGTGATGATAAAATACCAGTCAAGTGGCCTGTGCTTTACTGCATGTCGTTCAGTGTAAGTGCAGCTCCGTGTCAGTGCATGCTCTCGCAAACTTAAATAAAACTGTGCTCTCTTAAATATAATGCTATTTTCAATACACTTTAACTTTACACCAATACACTTCAATGCACTTTTTCATGCTTGATAAATTAATTTTCATATGAAAACATTTTGTTATGTCATAATAAAAAAAAAGAACAACTTTCATTAATTTGTGATCTCAAGAAAACAAAGAAAATATCTCAATTACAAATCGAATCTAAATTGAAATGTGTTATAACGATCCAGTTACATATTCCTTTGCATCTACATTAAACTAAGATATGGCAATGCATTTTTAAAAAATTGCATGATTATTTATAAAGATATACAGACTTGTGGGCTTCTTTCCCCACACCGGTAGCCATGTCCATTTTACATTGCCTCAGTTTGCAAAGCGTTCTGGGACATTTCCTCTAGCACTCCAGCAGCTTGGAGCCTGCCTCTGAAAGCACGCCATATGCAGGGCAATTTGCATGGCAAGAGGACCACTAATCCTCAATCCCCATAAGAAATGGGACACCATACCCTATGCAGGAGCATGCAAAACTGAAGGGTAAGGCCAAATGGTAGGGCTAAGGAGGGGAAGAGGGGAGCCTGATTGAGATTGTTGTAGGAGTGTGGGTTTGGAAAGAACACTAAATGAAGATTGTGTTTATTTTGTCAAAGTATCTGACCACACCTTTTAAACATTTTCCAGAAAGAGTCTTTAAATTCATGCGTAAGGGTTAGTAAATAAAGCAAAGCCATGTGTTATTGGACACGAAGCACAACAGCACCCCCTTGTTGAGAATGTCTAGGTGATAAATGTCAGTGAGTGAGTATGTGAATGAGTGAATGATTGAGTTTGTGAGTGACATCTAAAAACCAATTCTGAATCATGTATATATCACTATTTCTGTGTGTGTGTGTGAGTTGAGAAAGCAGAAGAGCAAGAAATAATTGAGAAACATGGCAAAGGTTAGAATTCAAAGTTCATGTTTGTTTTGCGTTCAGGGGGAGGCTTCTGTTCAGTGCATATCACTTTAAGATTTAAAACAGATGGTTGCTCTGCATACAAGGCCAGCTGTTTAACATAAAAAAATACGGTGTCAAATAGTAAATAGGAGACTTAAAGGGCAACAGCACAACAAAAAAAAGATGTATGTGGAAGTTACCCTGCTGATATCATGCTGTTTGTATTTGAATGACAGGCATTGGGGAAATCCAGCATTCAGCCTTAGCAGATCATAATCAAAAGCAAAAGAATGAATTGTGAGTTTGTTCTTCCGCCAAATGATTTCGGTTGAACCCAAAATTTGACAGCATACTGTACAAGAACATATGTATAAGTATGTATAAGTTATTAAATAATGCAAAATGTTTAACCGTCTCTATGGTTTCTGCTTGTCAGGGCACAAAGGGTTAATCGCACTATTGTAGTGTAAGGTGAGAGGCACCTAGCTATGGGTGTGTCCGTAAATCCGTAACTTTCCAACCTCTCCCAGAATGCTCAGAGGAGAGGTGAGCCGGCTCGAGTTACAGCTACGACGCAATCTGAGTGCGCCAGTCATTAACACTTCCTATCCTCCTATCCCAAGCTGTCTTTAATCTATGGCCCCTGCTCTTACAGGCTGGAACAAGACATCGTAGAGATATGGCACCCATTCCAACGTGAGGCTGTTGACACTGGATCTGAGCCGGCGACAGGTGAGAGTGGCGTTGAGTCCGTGTGTTTATGTGCATCTGGAGCAGCCGTGAGTCAGGTTTTGTTGGTGTAGTGTTCAAAGTGTGAATGTGGAATCAGACAGGGGTCAGTGCTTAACTCCGAAACTCTAGACTAGCATGGCCTGGGAGATTTTCCTGCTGAGATCAGTTTGTGATATACAAGTAGAGAAGAATAAGTTATACAACTAGTATATCTATATGTTATTTCATTCGTTATTTGTCCAAGTTGCTCATTAAAGAACAGAAACTGAAGTATTACAGGGTGTATCAGTTCCTTTGCTCCTGTAAGTACATCGATTGGACCTATCCTTCAATCACGGCGCATAACGACGGACACACACCCAAAAGCACAAGCTGTCACTATGAGCAGCTTGTATAACCAGCAAACTGAAAGTACAACCAGCAAACCAATACACACCGACCGACGTTCCAAACCTCACTGCTTATTCCAGACCAAAACAGTAGTGAAAACCTGTCAGTCTGAGTCTACCAGAAGCATATTGGTTCCTCACATATTAGCACGGCATATTTGACGAGCCACGAGTCAAATAACAGACATTCCAATCCCGACAGAACAAGTTTGGACACTATGATTAAGGAAATCAAGGCAGTGTGCCAGTAACAATTGTCTACAACAGCGGAGGGACTGACTTTATGAATTGCAGTCTTTGCAGTATGTCAGGGCTTTAAAAAAGGATGGGTGTGTGTATGTGTGTGTATATATATATATAAAACAAATGAGTGGCTTGGATTTAAAAAAAAAAAAAAAGAAAGAAAAAACATGTTTTTGGCAGAAGCGTCCGGTTTCAGAAATGTCTACGGCTGAGCCACGCATGCTCGTCCACATCGGGGATGGAAGAACTTTTTCAAGGTTAGTGACAAAACAGTTGATTTTTTTTTTTACTAATTTATTCTATTATATCAGTTGAATATATTTTAATATAATATAATTGCTTCCTCACACATACAGGTCAAGATTTCAGTCTTTACTAAACACCTATAACTGCTTTCTGAAGGACAAGGCTCATCTGCAGCTCACTGACAATGAGGTAAGGATTACAAAAAAGATTTGTTTCATTAACAAGACACTGAAAGGTTATATTGTTTTTCACCACATCACTGTTTAACTTATATGAAAGTCCTTGTTAAGATATGGTATCGTTTCTGTAGTAAGGATTTGCACAGTTGCATTGCAGACACTCAATGAACTTGTCAATATAACTATCAACATAGTGACCTTTTCTGCAAGGAGATGCTTATTCAGCATTTTTAGAAGGAGGCTCTAGCGTCAGCGTTTTGTACTAGCCAGAGGTAACGTAACAAACAGCGTTTTTTGTCTTAGCAACATCAAGAGAGAGAAAATAAGAGAGGCTGGAGAGGGACCAACTGTTTATAGCTGTTGTAACATAAGTGATGTCAGGATAAAAATTTCTTTCATTAAGCAGTACGGCTGAGCGATTGCGCATGCAATATTGCTTAATAATATAAGACATTGATATCGAGTAAGTGACATAATGGTCATAATGGCATCCCTTCTTTCATGTCATCTTCATCTGACAGGTCAAAAGTTATATTCCTGAAAAGGATCGCTCACCATGTTTGCTGATGATGTCGCTAACGTTGCCATAGTAACGGTTTACGGTGCATTAGTGGACCACAAGTAATTGTTGTGTAACATCAAACAATATAAATACATGTTTAATAAAATACAAAACTACATCATGTTTCTACTTAAACACATGCACATAAAATATTACCTAGCTTTATTAGTGCTCCCAAGAATATAAGTAATAAATCGTATTAATTGGGATCATTCCATAATGAGCAGGGTTCACTATGCTTCTTGTGCCTGGGAATGAATAAACTTATTGTACGGGTAGGTGTTTGTGCAACATCATCACAGAGATGCGGGTGGATCTAGGGGGCAGAAAGCAGCAGAGATGACAAGGAGCAGCAAAGATGTTTAACGTTCCAAGGGGATGGCATGCGTTTGCTAAGAATTGCAGACGATTATAGACCAAGGCAATTAAAATGATAGATTTTGGGTCCTCTACGATGGATTGGCGCCCTGTCTAGGGTTGTTCCTTCTTGCGCCCTATGTGGCCGGCTAGGCACCGGCTCTCCCGTGACCCTGAAAAGGAATAAGCGGCCAAGAAGATGAATGAATGAATGAATGAATGAATGAATTTTGGGTCCTTATGGCCAAAAGACAACAAAACTCTGTTTGAGGTGTTCTCAATACAAAGTACGCCAAGTTTTGACTTATGTTCTTGGTAGTACAGACTTGGTAAGTTCAACTGACCAGTTCAAACTCCCAAGGACGGCAGGATGTTGTATGGTCATCCTGCAATTGGAACAGATCTCCAAAAATGTCCATTTTACCATAGCCTCTTCCTTGAATATTAAATTAACCATATACTCGAAGTCTAAATAATGACAATCCCAGCTAAAAAAATCTTATAACTTAATTTCATAATCCAACAATAGTAGTATTTCAAAATTTTCTCCTCCGCCATCATGCTGAGCTTGGTGGGAAATGCATTCTGGGATATCTGACTGTCCCATGTCCACACAAGTCACCTCCCGATGCATCCTTGATAATACGGGAAGAGCAAAAACACACCCGGGCATTTAAACTGTACTTGGCTAAATGCAGACTGTTGAATGGAACAGTACTCGGGCTGCGACTGAGGACGTTTCTCAAGTACACAAGAACACAAGTACAGATAGTAATGCAGACCGAGAATGGGCTTTTGTACCTGGTACATTTCTGTGTGCTAACATTAGCTAGCAAGGTAAAGAGTAAATTAGCACTGTGTGCGACTCATGTCAGTGATAGTATTAATACTAAATAGTATTGGTTTACTATTAGTTAGTGGGATTTATGTGCAACAACCTCCTGTATTCTGTAAAACAGCTCGCATTACTTCAGCTTTAGGTCCTCTATACAATCCACGGCATGATTATGTCCTTTGGGGCATCATTACCATTTCTGGGAGTTTTTCCTTGCCACCATCGCCCACACCTTGCTCATTAGGGATAAAATTTATATGCGTTTAAATATTATATCCGGATTTTATGTCTCTGTAAAGCTGCTTTGGAACAATGTCCATTGTTAAATGCGTTGTTTAAATAAAATTGAATTGAATTATTATAAGATTTTCAGGTCTGAGTGAGGATTAGGAAAATGCTATCTGTTATCCCTGCAAGCTTATATAACAGTGCTGAGCAAACACCATTCTACAGGCAGATCCCAGCACAGCTCAAGTGTTTGGAGAAACAGGGTAAAAAGGGGTGTTATAATTACAGCATCAAGACACATCACACCACCATGAAGTGCTTTAAAGATTATTGATATAAAATAATAATAATAATAATAATAATAATAATAATAATAATAATAATAATAACTGCTACTAATGATCTATGCTTGTTCCAGGCTCTTGTCCACCCTAGTCCTCAATTTCAGAGGCTTTAAACTCAACCCATCACTAAGATCCATAACTATTTAGGCTAGATTTTTTGCAAAACGTTGCTATTTATCAACTAACTATCCGATCAAGTCGTGAAGCTGATTGAAGCTGATGAAAAGTTATATACACTAAGCATGCAGATAAAATGCTACAGTAGGCTATAAACTACAGTAGGCACTTTCATTTATCAGCATTCATTTCCATATTCAATTGAATACACTACAAAGACAAGATATTTAATGTTCAGATGGATAAACTTTATTGTTTTTTTTTTTGCAAATATTCACTCATTTCACACAAGGATTCACTCAGGGATTTGCAAATCATTGTATTCTGTTTTTATTTATGTTTTACGCATATGTTGACCCAACTTCATTGGAATTGGTGTTGTAAGAAACCCATCTATATCTCCTTACAGAATAACTGACTATCTGAAATGTAGGAATTTCTGCTCGATGCTAGGCTTGGTGTGCTGTTTCGTGCTGCATTGTATGTTCTTTGCTGCTAAGAAACCCAGGTTTACTTTAGCACCTCCAATACTGTGCAAAAGTCTTAGGCACACTATTGTTATTGCTGTTGTTTTTGCGTTCTGCATTATTGAGTCAGTACAAAATGATTTTATATTTCCAAACATCACCTTTCCAAAAAAAAAAGAGTTAAATATTTATTAAATGTCTTAGAGAATCTGCCACAGCTCTTCTGGAGACTTTGGTTGTCATACTTACTTCCTTTTTTTTTTTTTTTTTCCAAACCCAGCAGCCTTCATTACATTTTTTGTCTGAAAAGCACTCTGTTATGTAATGTGTTGCTTTCATTACTGACAGAAAAGTTTTTTCTGTCACATTTAATTTTTTGTTCGAAAAGTAACGTTTGGAAATATAAAATCTTTGTACCGACTCAATAACACAGAAAAAAAAACATCAATTACAAAAGTTGTACCTAAAATCAATAGGGTGTGTAAGACTTTTCCACAGTCCTGTATTTGTGTAGGTGCTAAAATCTTTGTGCACTGCTCAAAATCATCAATCTATATCAAAATTTTTATCCCATGGAGGTCTGGATTTGGACATACTCAAAATCAAAGTGGAAAATCAAATGACAGGCTGATCCAACTTCAGTGGAAATTCCTCAAGACAAGTTAAAA
>JAOUQY010000009.1:1230349-1242503 GCA_028566355.1 Doras micropoeus | reverse complement strand
ACGTAGCAGGTTTTTCAGTGCGAACTGTAGTGGGGGGGTTATAATCTACAGGTTAGAGGTGAGAAATTGCCAGAAAAAAAAGGATACAGTGAAACACTTCCTCTCCCCCAGCCTGCTTTGTTTTATATATAATATGACAAATTAAGAAACGTATTTGCTCATTCAGAGTTTCCTTTACACTCATTTACGCTATACATTTGCTAATAAAAGCAGCTTACATACTATTTACATTGCACAGAATAGATTTCTACATCTTCTTATCGTTGATAGTTCATCCACGTTTGGTTTTGGATAAAAACAAATCTATCTAATAACGGAACAAAAGCTTGCACGTAATCCACCTGTTAATCTGGTAATCTCCCTGTTACCGTTTACGTCTGCTGTGTATTGCGCAACACCCTCTGTAGATGACCCTCAGTTACACTGGTTCTGCTCAAACCTGGTCGAAATGTTGGCCAGTCTCCTTACAGAAAACTTAATGTATAATAATTTATAAATTATTGAAATTTTTATAATTTATATATTTTATATTTTTATAATTTATAATTAATTTTAATTATTAAAAAAAATAATAATAACCACACATTTATTTTATGTTTATGTGGAGCATCTGTCATACAAGCTCCTGCAAAGGAGTTGGTATTACAGAGATGATAACATTAGAATGAACACATGAATTTTTATTTTATTTACAGCTGGCATTACTGTCCGAGCTGCTGTTATAGACCATGAATCAACATCTGACCAATTCAAGAATTCAACAGTGCTTTAGTGTAACAGCATATGAATAGTCCAGGTTATAGTACCTGAGCATAGGCTGTGTCTACAAACAAAGAAAACAAAATTCACGAAAAAAAAATTTGATGGCATTTTAAATTCAAGTTCCCTATAAAACCTCTCCGGGTTTCTCAGACAAGAGTTTCGTTTTGATTGTGGAGGTCTCTTGTAACTCCGTGAGCAGAGCAGTGTGCGCTAGCTGGATGGGAACATTTGAAATCTGGAAACGTTTAACTCATTAAGGCTGAGTGAGTCATGGCGGCGCCTGCCACATGGCCTACTTTATGAAGGCTGATCTGTGTTGTGATTGGTGCACGATATGAGTAAATGTAGAGGAAACCCAGCCTACAAAGCACCAAAGGCCAGACACATCTGGATAAAACCTAAAAAAGCATCTGGATGAGATCTCAAAGACATCTAACAACGCCTGTTCGATCTGAGCTTGACTCGTGCTCTCTTCTGCTGCCAAATCCTCAAGGCTTTCATGGATGGAAAAAGAGAGCTTGGTCCAGGGAAGAAAAAGAAGTGAGTATTTACTACGGCTTTTCTCTCAGTCTCTGTAACGCTTGTGCTGAAAAAGGCAATAACTTACCTACAGACTTCTCTGTTGCCTTCACGTGGAATGTGGAAGGGAAGACTGGCTCGAAAAAATTATCTGTGGTGGCTTCAGGTATCATGGAAGGGTCTGAAATGGAAAAGATGGCAGAAATAATAAGAAGGATAAGGGAGAGAGAAAAAAAAATCACAGATGTATAGTACAGTAAATGTGATATGGGCACTTGTTTCTATGAGCTGTGAGATGAGAGTTGATGAGAGTCTCAGACTATGCACGTGAATCGGCTTCGCCTCCCAAACCAGAAATGTTTTATTCCCACTGTACTCTGCTTGCTGGCCTGAGTTTTATATGCACACAACTGAGTTTTAACCACACAACCACTTCATTTGCAGCAATGTCCAAGTAAAGTGAATCATACCTCAGTGAGGAGTTGTAACCATCATTCAGATGCTTTGAAATGCGAAAAGGTCCTTTGTGTCATAACGAAACTTATGAAATGTAACAAAAGAGGGCGCTATGTCAAAATAAAGGAGAATAGGATCGGTAATAAAAACAGCACTGTAACTGCACACTGACTTTATAGTCTGAGTAAATGTCAGAGTCAGTGCTGGTTTACTGAGGAGCAAAGGTTAAATTAGGTGAGAAGAAAACAATTACTGTAGTGTCACTCAGTGTGTGTGTGTGTGTGTGTGTGTGTGTGAACTTATCTGTGTATCTGTCTGTTTTTTGAGTGTCTGTATACCCATCTGTGTGTGTATTTGTCTCAGTCTTTCTCTGCATGCATCTCTTTTTCTGTGCTTACATTTACAGCATTTGGCAGACACTCTTATCCAGAGAGACTTACATTTATCTCGTTTTATATAACTGAGCAGTTGAGGACTATGGGCCCAACAGTGGCAGCTTGGTGCTGCTGGGATTTGAACTCATGTAGTTCAGTAGTTCAATGTCTTAAGCGCTGAGCTACCACTGCTACCACTATGTCTGTCTTCATCTGTGTGCATCTGTCTATATCTGTGTATGTTAATCTGCATGCCTCTGTTCACATGAGTCCTGAGCGATCAGATTACAAGAGGTCACTGTTAAGTTGTGAAAGTGTGAACAGGGTCTCGTAGACGCACTGAGATCTAATCGCTTAGACCACATTCAGAGGTGGTCTGTGACAATATGGCCACATTCTTCTAGCAGTGTGTACACGCAATGTGTCTAGGCCACACTGACTGTCCTTTGCATATGCAGATGTAGCGCAACAATGGCATCATATTAAAGTGCTGTACTTTTTTGTTCTTTGGATTTTTGCTTACTCTTCTCTTAAGATACGATAGACTAGGCATGGTAGGTGCATTGGTGCCTCCCACTGGTTGAAAACAACAATGCATTTGGTTTTTGCAAACGGAAATAATGTACGCGTTTGTTTGCATATAGAGCGGGGACGTGAGATCCGATCACGAGAGACCCATTTGGATATGGAGACACATTCTAATGCCAGGTGTGAACTGACATCCTTAGAGCCGTCCACTGGCGACACGATCAACCAGGACGCATGTTAATGCCAGGTGTGTTTTTGTTTCTATGTCTGCGTGTATGTATCTGCATGTGTCTATGTGTATGTCCTTGTGTCCCTGTCTCGGCTTTTGTGTCCCTGTTGACAGGATCCAAATTATGTGTTTCGGTCTGTGGGTCTCTGCATGTGAATGTTTTTGTCTGTCTCTGTCTTTGACTGTCTCACTCTGGGTGCCTGTCTCTCTGTCTGTCTCAGTGTTTGACTCTCTCACTCTCTCTGAGTTTCAGTATCTCAGTGTGTGTGTGTATATATCTGTTTATGTGTGTGTAGCTCACCACTCCAAGGCTGGGCCTGCACCATGTGACTCCACTCACTCCACTGGCTGTGGTTAATTAAAGCATCCTGGGCTCGTACTCTGATGTGGTGTAAGTGACCCATCAGGGCGTCCAGGATCACTATACTTGTATCCTCCGTCTCAATCTGGACACACAAAGCAGCCACACACACACATGGTTTAAAATACTCAGATATGAACATATTCACAGTGCACACTAGTAATTGCATAATACATTGTACAGAGTAGCGACTGGTACGAGGGAAACAGTAGCTCAACTGCTGCCGTTTTAGTCAACACGGAGCAGGGGTCAGCACAACATGAAAATGGTAAGAAATCTGAGAAATAAGCATATGAAAATCATCAGATCTCTCTGCCGCACCCTGTATTTTATTTCTTACTCTTCATGTTGTTATAACACAGTCAACGGTTGTCTCTTTGTCTGTCCATAAGAAAAGGCATTTAAATTATGTGGAATCCTCTCTCAAATATTATGTTTGTCCAGTGAGACATTACTGTTGGTCAACTGATTATTGACCCAGAACCCAGTTTCCTAATTCCTGCAAGTCTCTTCATGTGTTCACATTTCAGATTCCAGACAAAAATAATTATTTTCTGATCCGCGGTTTGGCACGCAGCAAGGTCCGAGATCCGTCTGCTCAAAATAAAACGCTTCAAAATCAGGGTCAAAAGAATGTGCTTGATTCTCATGCTCCACATTTAAACTCTAAATACGTACATACACTTCATGAACTGTGGCATTAAAGTCATTAAAGCGACAAAAAGAGAGGCGTCAAAGCTGCATTCACAGAGTTTAATGAATACTTTTACCTAGTTTCAATTTCAACCTACTACAAAAGCCAAAGTTAGAATGAGTGCTGCTGTTCAAATACAAACCTTTCTTATCTGATGCCAACATTTAATTACTAATTAAATGTTTTCAGTGGTAGTAAATGAACATTAACTATAGTTCACCCTGAAATCAAGCACCTCTATCCTACTCTCAACATTATTCTCATGACTGTGCTGAATGTCCAACTAGGCCAAGGCCAGACCCATTACTGCTGAGGAAAAAAAAAAGCCAACAGAAGCTTGTAATCAGTTTCAGCACACATTTACGCTTGAGAGAAATGCAAGAAGATCTGGTATGCTTCTGAAAGGTCAAGCTTGAGAGAGCGAAAGAGAGGATCAAAAGACTCAAATAAGTGAGAGGAAGAGTGGAAAGAAGTGTTGGTGGTGTGATAAAAGCATGTGAGAGGAGAGGTGGAAAGATATGTTAGAGGACACTCCACGTCACAGCTGATAAGAGTGTGTGTAAGCATAAGTCAGGACATTTGCAAATTACAGGCATACAGTGCTGTAGTTTATTTAATTGTGTTATTTATTTCTAAATGCTGAATGATTAAAAGTCATAGTTATAGAAGCAGTTTCCTTTTACTGAATTTTTCCTTCTTTTTGTGCCTTTGTCCTTCCACTCTGAAGTACCAGAAAAACTGGTATACCACTTAACACTTGGTAGGTCCACCACAGGAACTTAGAGGGATCCTCACGCTGATGTTTGTTGAGGCCCCAGCATTGAATTCCGATGTTACTTGAGGCTGTACTGCACGCCTATCACGTGAAACGATTCTTGCCAATCTTTTTACAGCCACACTACTGGTTTTGAATTGCTCATACATGAAAAATCCAAACTTTGCTTCTACCTCCGAAATGCTATGACCCATCTCACGAGCTCCAACTGTTAAACCATGTTAAAAATCGCAAAATCATGGTAACTTGCCATTCTCATGGCGGAAACGGAACTAGAAGCTTCCCTAGATGTCTATCGCTTTATATACGCCCTGGCAGACACAACCAATGATGTGCTGTATATTTTGCATACAAGTTTTTCTGGTACTAAAGTCTATGTCTGAGAAGTTTTTATATGTAGGTTTGTGCTTAATTATGATGTCGTACAATGCATCTTACTCTTTATATCGTTTTAGATTTATACAAGCTTTTTAAAATCTCACAATTGTTTTAATAACAGTAAAGTATATTTCTTCGTTTCAGTGTTAATTTCCGATGATGGAAAAGCCGACGAGTCGCCGTTTAAAAATCTCACCTTGGACCAGAACTGGGAGCCGACAGGTCTGTACTGCAGCTCGAACTTCAGCGGAAATGCGACGGACGCATCCGAGGGCCACGAGGCAGGAGGCTTCCAATGCACAAACAGCCGTGTGGGCTCATTATCCACTTGGTCGCAGATCAGTTCCTCAGGAGCGTCAGGCTTTACTACACACACACACACACACAAATGTAAATACATCAACAAAAAATGTAAGCTTAAACTTACACATGGATGGTATAAAGATACTTGCAGCATGTTAATGCTGACAATCACAGTTGCTCAAGTTGCACACTAATGTATGAAATAATATCAGTTCATTTTCTTGTTATGTTGCTTACAAATTTGGTCGACGTCCACGTAAGTGATGGTGGATTTGGAGCCGAGTGGATTCACTTCTGTGATGTTCAGCAGGTGTTTGCTGCCCCAGAACACAGGGTTACTGATGGTGCACTCATTCACTTCCATTAGCTGTTGTTCACAGGGCTCGGGCCCGGTGTTATCCACACTGTGAGAGAGAAGCGACAGCGCAAAAACAAAGCAGTGAAAAAAAGACATGTCTTCACCAGCTTGTGGAGCGTACGTTATACAAGTTGTGATCAGTGCTGTTGTGCACGACTGTTGTCTTATTGCATTATGCACTCAGTGTAAGTGTAAAATACTGTCATTCTGTACAGAAACGACACGATCATAAGGGACGTTTTCAAATGCATACTGATGTATGAAAATCATTTTGCAGACACTTTACTGAGACACATCACGAATTAGATGTAAAAACTTTAAAGACAAAAACATTTCCAAATGTTCCAAGTGCAATAGATGCAACACATTTCAATAATCATTTCCATTAAAAGCCAGAGGCTGAAGTGAAAGCACATGCAGACCCTTCGAAAAGCCTAACACTGATTCCCAGCCAGGAACACATGTCTAAGCAATAAGAATTCATCAATGTTTTCGCTTTTATTTACTTTAACACAATTATCAGAGCACCTGCTGAATTTGCTGTACCTAGCTATGGCCCAGGTTAATAATAATCATGTTTATTCTAAAACAATAAGCTATATACAGTACGTGTCTCATGATGATTGTGTGGATGAAGGTACAAGGGTGATATGTACCATATAATGACAATAAAGCCTTTTCAACAAATTAAGCACCCATTATTAATATTAATTATCATGGCAACTTTGGGAGCATGTAGATTTAAATAACAATCATTTGGACTTCTCATATGGATTATGTCTTTAATACTGTGATATAGTCAGTGTTTGACAGCACTACTGAGTGTATGTTCTCGGTCTAACCAGTGTGGCCCCACCTGTATGAGGAGATGTACTTGGTGGGTAAGAGCGTCTTCACGTTTTGTGTCCACGTGCACAGCATTTTGAAGTGACTTGGCAGTTTACAGGAAACATTCAAACATTCAGGGGCATCTGCAAGACACAAACAAGCGCCCAATCAAATACGTGCGTAAAACAGCATCCACAGTGACGGGACAACAGGCAGATTACTTGGTACATTCTTGGAACCAGGGCACAGGCTGAATACATAAACCCTAAACTCGTGTGATCTTGCGTGTGGATGATCTCGCCCTTCCTAACAGGAAGCTGGAGTGCTGTGTTGTGTAGTGATTTCCTGTCACAGGAAGTGTTTTGGGTTTTAACACCACACACTTATTGTCTCCAGTGGCCCCGGCCCACAGTTTGAGCAGGACATTGCTGAAGTGCTTCCTTTTTCACCAATAAATTTCCTGACTATTGAACTATAGCCACCAATAATAAATAATTCTAGCGTATGGAAAGGAAACGAGCTGTACCATTGTATTGTGCTCTAAATACACACAAAGAGTAATAGTGAAAGGAAAGTTGAATTAAATTCAAATCAATAGTGCCTTGAAATCTACTCCAATTCTGTAAAGTAAACCATTTAAGGAGTTTTATACAGTATATTTTAAAAGAAAACTGGCAAGCTGTTTCAAGCATCTTGGAAAATGTAAGAGTTTTCCAGTTTGACTCTTTACTGGCTTCTGTCTTCTTTACCTCCATGAGGTTTTTACTACATAATACATCACTTTACATAATGACATACAAAAAAAGTTCTCTATACCACTTCATTATTTTTTTTAATGAATGCTGATAAATCTAAAATGTCCTGCTTTTTTTTAGTGACACACTAAAACACATAGAGAACATATGGAAATTTGTATTACATAGTAGATTTATGAAAAAAACCTTGTATAATATTTGATTATGGTGTTAATGCAGTAATGATTGTCCTTTGTAAAATGAATTAATCTGGTGACTTAACTAAGCCTAACCATCCCAAGTACCAAGCTTGTCTGCATACAGAATCTATTTTTTGTACAATATTCATTTTCAAGGAAGAACATTTATTTTCTGATTGGCTGAACAGGAAAAACACGTATAAAATGTAACTTTTACTAACTAATTTTAGATCAGCCTGAGATCAGGTTAAATCGTGTAACTCATAAAAATGGCTGAAGTGCAGCGTTCACTCACAGCCCAGGTGCAGCGTGATGCTCTGCAGCAACACTCCTCCTCTGGGCTCGTGGCAGCTGTAGTTCCCCTCCATGCTGTGTGTGGTGTTGTTGAGAATCAGAGAGCCGTCCGAGGCGTGCATATGCCTCGTCCGCACTGAGCTCCCGTTGTGTGTCCATACCACCGCAGACCTGCCAAAACTCACAATCAATCCTTCAATCACTTCACTTTATCCTGTCCCATAGCGGGCTAAATCAGCACAACCCCTTTTTCACCGCAGTATTCCTATGAATATTATAGTTATTGACTGAGATGATCGATTTGGTCCAAGAGGTAGCTTTCTGTGGCCAATTTCAGAGTCTGGGGAGACAGTATGAAGGGATTCAGTGTGACTGGCCTGCAGCAGCTCGGCCTGTGTGTTTAGCTAGCAGGGTGTGAAACATGAAGTTATCAGTGTTTACTGGAAGACTTGGCTCAGCTGTGTCACGTAGCCACTGTATAATGTGATAGAAGGGAACGTACCCATGGTTAGAGCCTCTGCAGGTCAGCGTCACGGTGGAGCCCAGAGTGCCAAACTGTACGTCTGAAACTACATAAAAAAAAACCAACACAACAACAAAGTGTGAAACTGGGCTGTAAAAGTAGCATTATTACAATTAGATGTTACATAATGTAGAATAGCACAGTAAAGTGAAAATTAGCAAACAGTCGCAGCTTAGGGAAATAAATAGATTTTCAAAATACACTCTTTCAACATAGCTTTTGGATGAACAACACTGAGTGAGAGAAGAAAACGCATTACTCTTACTTGGATTTGATCTTACTGTATTACCCACGTGCATCAGATAAGGTGAAACGTATGAGGTGTGTAATGGCACCTCTTTGCTCTAAATGAACAAATCGAAGATCATGCAGTCAGCAAGACTGTAACTCCACTCTGGAAGAGTCTGAGACTGTTTATGTTACCCTCCTTTACTACCCCTTCAGCCCACATGATTTATATCAAGGATGGAATAACAAGCATTTAGTGCCAAGTACTGGACAAAGAGGCAAATACGCACATATGCACTCTGAGGAGTGGCTGGCCTCCAGCACCCTGGGTCTAACTGTACTCCAGAAACGGTTGTGCTCAATGTCTGCTTTCAGGGAATATTGGCAGAAGCGTGTCGTTTAAAAGCCCACCGCATTTCTCACATTTCTACTCATTGGGCCAGCAGGAATACTGCCACTTACACACACACACACACACACACACACACACACACAGCTTGAACTGTTTGTATGAGCCATAAACGATGCATGGGGGATTGCTCTCGGCTTGGAATCTTACGACAGATGTGCATTGTTTGTGCAAAATATGACATAACCGGGCCTCAGGGTTGGGGCTCGATTACATTTTTTTGAGGATTTTTTTTTTTTACTTGTCTTGGCTGATATCAGTACTTTGAGTTTGATCAAAAGCTTGAGGCATGGTTATGCTCTGGCAGAAATTACTATGAAGATTTATTTAGAGGAGATGCAGGTGCTTAACATAAGCAAAGACAGAAAATGGAAAACAGCATTTTTCCTTTCGATAACAAGGTATATTTCATGCAGCATTCAACGTTTCTTACCTTCATTGCTCAAGATCTCTGAGCTGATGTGGATGCAGGATAGCGTGATGATCCCAATCACTATTAGACCACTGGGGCATGTCACTGAGCCGGGCATCTGCCAAAAGAAAAAAAAATCTGGTTGATAAGACTTATCTAAATACACACAGTTCCAGTTAACAACTGACAATCCAGAACCAGGTTCCTTATTAGGTCCGAGACTGGCGCAGGCTGAGGTGTGGAGGAAACTCTACCTGCCTGGCTGCCATCAAGGCAACAGGCACGATAATTATGGACAGGAGGCCTCTGGGACAACGCAAACATGACATCCGTACCAGATGTGTGTACTTATCCTGTCCTTTCTCTATAAAAGCTTCACAGAGGAAACACCGCTCTGTTCCATATTTGACAAGGGAAGCACTGCAGCTCACAGTTACAGGGTCAAGAGAGGAAACGCCACAGCTCCACACTTAGCAGACCTCAGAGATATTTCTCTAGAGTGTTTTTAACACCTCCACTAAGGAAAATCAAAGTAAATCAATGAGGCGGTTCAGGTGATTCAAAAGGTTAATGCATGTTGTTTAACTTTGCAGATTTGGCTTATCTTTATGCAGCTGTGTATTTATTGCTTCATGTTTCTAAAGAATATCTGGTAAGAAAAGAGTCTGGTCAATTTGTTTTTAGGAAACTACCACTGCATTAGCTACAAGGAAGGCCAAGGCCAAGCAATCCCTCAGGCTAAAAATCATGCTAATGCGTATATAGTAAAGTCACACCAGGTGTAGTCACATTCTTAAGAGTAGAATGTGTTCTAGTAGCAGAAGCATTTTAGTCATAAATACAGGTTTTCCCTCAGGTTAAAAGTCATGCTGATTCTTAAGTAGCAATACAAGCAGTATTAGTCACAGTAACAACAGTGATAGTAGTACTACGGTCAGTACTCATAGAAGTAATAGTAACAGTAACAGTAGCAGTAATAGTTTTAGTAGTAGTAGTAGTACTAATTGTGGTGGCAGTACTAGTCATCTGTGGCTGCGCATAGTGTAAAGTTAGACATGATAATAAAGGAGAGAATTACATTTAGCTGGTCAGCAAAAAGAAATGGTTCCCTAATCTTCATCCAAGTCAAGCCTCATGTCTTTTGAGGATGACTCTCAAGTCACTGTTTGCAACTTAACCATGACTCGAGTCCAAGGCGCAAACTCGGTCCTCATCTCTGAGTAGGTAACAGGTAAGTATTTTATGTGACTCAATAAAAAGCAACGTGGTGAAATATAACTGTGATATCTATCAAAATTACAAAACTGCACAACCAACTTATAAAAGTCTAAATATCACCATACCCAATACTCAACATGTCCAACACTGGGCAACACAATTTTAACATTTTTGTCCTGCAAAAATGAACAGGTGGACGTTATAGTACTTTTTACACTGAATCTGTTTTAAGAATTTTTCTATTAGACAGTTTTAAGTGACAGAACATATCATGCATTCATACATAAGGCTGTTAATACACTTAGAATAGGTATAAACTTGCTTCTAAAGTGTACAGCTGTATGACATACGCATGTATTTGACCTCATGTGTGTCCAGCAATAGTCTACCAGTATAGAGGGGCTCCACTTTCCGTGGTATAGCTTAATTATACTGGAACAAGTAAATCTATGGGTGATGGAGAACTTCTGACATATTTGGGTTCAGCATTGTTTTGTTGCAGGTGACAAAATGTTTGTTAACCAGTGCAAAAGGCTCGACTTTCTGCCGATTATCACCAATTATTAAATTCAACAATCTACAAACATGTCAGTACATTCATTTTGCTGTATGGAATTTATGTAACTACATTAAAGGACAGACACCACTGGTTCAGCTTAACCCAGTCTGGTGACTTATCTGTTGTGTAAAAATAGTCTTATCACTAAACAACAGATAAGCCTTACATCTGTGCTTTTACAGCTTACCACAGCACAAATGAAATGTAACTGCTCATATTCACTGCTTCCCTTTTACCACATATTAACTACCTGGAAATACAGAGCTGTGATTTGCATACAGCATTCCAAATTAATTTAAAAAAAAGTGTGTGATGTTACAGGACATACTTTAATTGTGTAAACAGTGCTAAGTTAAACAGTGGAAACTGTGACGTCCATTCCCTGCGTTTCTGATAGCGGCGCAATGGAATTATCCAGAAACGGATCCGTCCTCAGCGCCGTGAGAAGGACAAACAGTGCACAGTGTTCCTGATTAGACAGCATTGTAAAATGCCATGTAAATCAGCTTTAGCCTGTGCAAACCATTTGCTGCATATCACGACTGCCTTTATACACTTTTTCACGTGCAAGATGTATTTGTTTACCTGATCAGCCATGCCAACCTGCATGGTGTTTTTCTTTTCATCTACAATGCTGCGTTGCCAAGATCAGCCAACGGCATGAGACTGGCCAAGTGACAGAGGTGGATGATTTAGTGACTCTGTGGCCACTTGAAACTTCCTCGTAAACTACTGGGAAGTTGGACAGGAACTGTATCTTCAGTCCTTGGGCCAAGCATCACTACATGCCATCCAGTTTCAGTGTAATATCATAAGTATCACTGGATTTCATCTCTCAAATTATAGCTACTTACAAGAAAGCTTTTTTTTATTACCGTATGTTGTAATGGACCAGCAAGCAAAACATCACTGTGCAAACACACGTTGTGAAGACGCAAAAGAAGAAGCCGAAAAAGAAGAAGTAAAAGAAGAGTGGTAGTGGTGGTAGTAGAAGAAGTGGTAGTAGTAGTAG
>JAOUQY010000009.1:1211953-1223968 GCA_028566355.1 Doras micropoeus | reverse complement strand
TCTCTGTCTCTCCCTCTCTGTCTCTGTCTCTCCCTCTCTGTCTCTGTCTCTCCCTCTCTGTCTCTGTCTCTCCCTCTCTTTCTGTCTCCTCCTCTTGCTCTCACATACATACACCAGACATGGGGACTCGCGTTTGCATCTTGGACTTGAGTCACAGTCAAGTTGCACACCATGTGACTTCAGATTTATCCTCAAAACACTTGAGACTCGACTTGGACTCGAGGCACTATCAACAATCTTAATTGTTTTTTTGCAGCATTAATATTAAGGAACTGTCCGACGAGCTGAATATCATTCTCCTTCTTATTATTATGCCTTTCTTAAGCTCTCTGAGAGAGCTTACAACCAAGACTCTTTACATAAATGTTAAATAAACATCTCCTAACAAAACACTTCAGGGCATCAACAACTATAAGAATTAGCCTACTTTGTTAACAAAAATGTTAAAATCAGAGCATTATCTTAGCATTTTTGCCATACTGTGTTACTATAGAAACAACAACGTATAGAATGAGCGCATTAAATAATGTTGATGTTACAGCCAGATCTGCCCGTGTAAAAATAATGCACATCTTCTGATCAGTCAGATTCAAGAACTCAATGATGGAATAATTACACTGTAGAAAAACACTACTTAAAACTACTCAAAGACTTGAGTTCATTGAACTTTAAATATTAAATTAACAGAAAAAAATCTGTCTGACATTCTTATAACTTACTATTTTAAGTTAAATACAAACTTTTGAGTACAGCCTGGATATATATATAATATAATAAATATATATTTATTTATTTTATTTTATTTTATTTTTTTTAAGTAAACTGGTTGCAATGTTTTTCTGCAGTGCAATAAAGGTTTTTAGAAATGGAGTTATAATATGTCCCAGTATTACACAATTGAAAAATGTTTTGTACAAGTTACATAACTCATAAAAGTTCTCATTTTTTACATGGTAACAGAAAAACACACAAATACACCACAGATGTCAACCAGATGGAGGATCTGCATATTCAGGCAAAAATGAAATGAAAATTTATGAGTGTAAACGGCCGGATGAACGTGAAGTGATGTGGTACCGATCAGGCTGTGGAACGCATGCACGTGGATGAGTTTACCATGCGTTCTGACTCATCGCATAGCCCACATGTTCAGTGCAGTGCAGTCAGTCTCCAGAAATAGACCACGGTGCCATCCAAAAAAAAGTCAATCTAATGTCCCATTACTGAACCAAGTGTATTCTTGAGTGAGCCAGCAGCTGTGTGTACATGGCTTTCTTCACAGCACCAGTTTTTAGAGCGCTGGTACGAGTTGTCTTTTATATGCTGTGGTTTTGTCCATTATTACAATGCCGGTCCTGGGACAGCTTGGCCTCGACCAGGCCTTAGGCTTTATTGTCAAGTGAACGGCTAAAGATCACAAACAGCAGCCTATAAATACCATGCGTTACAATGCAAGGAAGAAATGAAAGAGCAAGAGAGAGTGTGCAGGGAGAGACCCGAGGGGGAAAGAGGCCGCCTAAGAGTCGGACAAACAGCTCTGAAAAGGCTGAGGAATGCAAAACCCTGCCAGATTTCTGAGACTCCATTAAAATCCAGACTCTGCATGAGCATGGAGAGCTTGCGAAGGTTTAATAGCCCGTGCCTGACGACCACAGAAATGACATTTCTCTCTGTGCCATGACAAAAGAGAGGCTTTGTCATCTACGGTTTACTGACATAAGATCATAGCCAACGCCTACTGCTATAAAAAGCCGTGGTAGCATTTGACGCCTGCTATTTTGTATTTGTTTAAGTAGAGATGGAAAGGTAAAGCTCAGCTCAAAATAGCCAGGAGGGTCAAGGTGACTTGCAGCAGTGCATGAGAAGCCTTTTGGGAATGAACCTATCCTATAAATACCACATTTTTTCTCAACAACCTTTTTTTTTTAAGAAAGGATTTGTAAACAACAACCACTTTCTTTTAATTGATGCCTTAGCTTGGTTTAGTCAGACATGTTCATCCATGCCACACTGCAGTCCCTTATTAGCACCCTTTGCGCGCCAGGCAAGTCTAAGCGTAGTTCCCTCCAATGACTCACAGAGGAACACTCAACACAATCCTTTTTTACAAGGGAAAATGTGTAGAGAGGGGGGGGTGGTTTGAAAATAGATGGCATCCCTAATTTGTCACATTCCACAGTTACAAAACTGGTGGAAAAAAATGGTACTAGACACATTTTTGGAACACCAAAAACGCTGTTTGGTCCGAGACACAGTATAGTGCATATTATGCATCACTCCTATGCAGTTTCTGGACAAACAACTAAATCGATGTCCGTGTCATTTCCTTGGATTATTACCCTGCAAAAGGTCATCAGTGAAAGGTAATGAAATGACCGGTGCTATAATGATGCATTGATCAAAGCTGTTTTATCTTCAGCTCGTCCTGCTTAATGAGCCACACAAACCAGAAAACAGAGTGCCTGAAATTTGATGCTTCACACAGCAGGACATTATGTACCTAGGTGCCTCCATCTAAGAAAAACACATTATACAGGGGGGCAAAGTCTACGCGCAATTTCATGCAATCACCATTAACTATCGATTTTATAGACCTTTTATTTACTATGCACTCTGTAAACGGAGGAGTCTAGAACATTCAACCAGGACATTTCTAAATGGCATTTTATTGCTGCAATTGCCACGTTACATACGTTTCTCACACTGTCCAGACTGAGACTCGTTAAAGATTAAAGAAACCTTTCAGCCAAACAAAGGTAATGCAACTGACTGGGCATGGAAACTAGACACCTCATCCTCATGTGAACCAGCAGAGTTAAGCCTTCCCTTCAAACTGGATTAATCTTACCTGGGAATGCATTGTAAGATTACAAGATTACTCGATCCAAGATATCCCAGACTGTCAGCTTTCTCAATTCTTATAGTATTGCACTAGCTAAACCTGGTAAAAGACACACCTATGCGCCATGTTGTTGTTGTTCTTAGGGAGTGTTGAATCCGTCGCGTAATGCTGACGTAATCCGTATTATGATGGGTTATGTATGACGTATTAATGCTTGCTATCAGTGTTCATATAAGTGAATCGCACAAATACTTTCCTTGGTCGCTCAAATCCTTTATTCCATACTCGGGTAAAAATAAGTCCAGTGCAAAAAAGCACTTTGGATGTCCTTTGCATTATTTGTGGGACGCAGTCCTTTAAACCTCTCTAAATAGATCAAAGAGAAGCAGCAATGATGCGGAATAAATGCATTTCTTTAATGCTTGGAACACAGGTTCTTCTCTTAAGAGGAAGAAAGTTTTTTAAAAAGCCCATGAACAAAAAAAATATTACTTCATCTCCTCCTTATGCCTTGGTAAGAACCGGATGAAAACAAGATGCTGGTTTCCCATAGTCTCCTGCAGTGCTATGGAGGATCTCCAAAGAAGGTCGAAAGACAAGACCCAAAAAAAAAAAAAAAGGGAAGCGGGGGGGTGGTAAGAGACAGAAAGAGAGAACACGAGAGAAAGAGAGAGAATTGATCTATGCATCTTCACAGAGAGACCTTTTTAGGGATTCAAAGAAAATAGTAAGTAATGGTTGCAGTTGTTTGGATAGGCAGAGCTTACTAAACAGTTCAGGACATGGAGATGACGAGGAGCCTCAGCCAGCATTCTCTCCTTGTAACTCAAGCAAAGACCACCCAGCAGTGCGGATACAGATGCAGCTTATACAGCTTATTGACTTGCAGCTCCGGCAGAAACTGCTACGTCGTTTGGTTTTTTTTTTCAAAAAGTGCTAAATGTTACTATCATAATATTACGATCCGCAATACATAAAATACACAAATATAGCTAACATTTCTGTGTACAGGAAAAGAAAACCCATGCTGCTAGACAAGGACAAATAAGATTTATTGCTGTTATTGTTGTTTTTAGGTGTGCACATTAGCCAGAAATACACAGAATATATAAAACAGCCTAGAATTAAAATATGCAAGGTTTGGCAAGCGCTAGTAGTTGCGAGAAGAAACGCTGGAGTTTCGTTGTCATGAGGGAAAAAGATTAATACTGAAATGATGTGGTGCACAGTAACTAACTTGCCTTAGGAAACAATCTGAAAGCCAACTATTTAGACAGAGTGGAACAGTAAAGACAGCTGAAGGTTTTTTTGTCAAACCACCAAGTCCTCTCAGATTGCATTTTGCATATAACGTACACAATTAATACCATGTGTGGATTGTTGAGGCTAAATTTCAACACAGCAACTTGGAAAAAGTGGAATTCAAATCATACACCAAGGATAACTCGCGGAATCCAACACAGCTGTGTATAACTTAGGCAAAACAGGCTGCAGACGCAGGACCGATAAGACCTGGAAAGACCTCGAGGTTTGCTGAGTGTACATATCGCAGACAACGTACCTCACAGTTCGCCTTACTGCATCTCAACCACCGGGCTGCTCCCTGAGGAAATGCGGAATTAAATTTAGCTCGAGCTGCAACACGGCCAAGCAAATAAACAAGTGTGCAAACGGCAGGCCAGTTGAAGTGGCACAATCAAAGCCTCTATGCATAGTGCTCGCAAGACCAGAGAGTTCTCATGGTGAATAAGTCTGAAAATTGGGGTCCGTCTTCTAATCGTCCCAAAGTAGACTTATATTTATACACGTTGTGACAGCTTGAGACAAAAGGCTGAGCTAGGGCATTTGCCATGTACGTCAGATGGACCCGAGCGTTTATTTGGACGCATGTACCTAGTGGGCTTGATAGACTGCCAATGATTCAGAGTCCACTTGGTATGCAGAAATTAGTTCTGATATGAATTCAGTTTGTCATTCTGGGGATCAGGTTGTGAGGCGGTACTCTCTGCGCAAGCCATCAGCCCAGCCATCATATCCAGAGACCCCGCATTTATCTCTGGATCTGGTATTTCCTTTAGGCACCGGCCAGGACAAGATGGCTACCATATGCCAGCTCTTCGTTGAATTTTGGATGTTTTCCCAGGACATTTGAAGCCTTAGCCAGCTATGGACAAAGCTAGAATACATACCTTTTCTACCAATCAGGCATAAAAACAAAACGGAACATAAAAACACAATTTTATACCATCAAAATGTCCAATGACATTTACACTGATTATAATATATTGCTCAAAAGGTTGGCAGACTTGGTACACATTTTGACCTCTGCAATTTAACCTGAATTCATAAAATGCCAATGAACCTTTAATCCACATTACAGTGGAATCACTTAAGAAATCCACCAGCTTTTCGCGATTGCCACTGCCAGCAAGCAGTTCCAGACTACACAGCTGGTATTAATATTATGCTATCCTTAAACCTGACCATATTGGAATATTGCTCATTTGTCTGTCTTTTTATACAGTTCTGGAAAATTAAAACCATTAATCATGATCTTTAATGGTAAAGTGCAAGCACAGAAAATCAAGCTCACACAGGCCTAGTACCAGACTAATTGATTACCGTGTTTTGTGATTGCAGACTTGGGCAATGGTCTTCATTATAAACTTGTGATTACAAGGTTGCAGCTGGAAGTCAACAGAACCTTTCATGGAAATGCAAACATTCATCCGTTGAAAAGAGCAGTCATGGGTTTACAGTGAAGTACCAGAAAAACTGGTATAGCAGTTAATACTTGGTAGGTTCCCCAAGGGGTCTTGGAGGGAACGCTGCACAGTCCTCATGCTGATATTTGTTGAGGCCCCAGCATTATATTCCGATGTTACCCGAGGCAGTGTTGCACGCCTATTGCATGAAATGTTTCTTGCCAGCCGATGCTGGTCACATTCAACCAGAGTCTTTTTACGACCACGCTGCTGTCGTAAGTTTGAGGTTTTGCCAGAATTCTTGTAATCACAGTACATGCGAAAATCCAAATTTGCTTCTACCTATGAAATGTTCTGACCCATCTCATGAGCTCCAACTTTTAAAAATTGGAAAATCGTGATGCCTTGCCATTGTCACAGCAGAAAGAGCTCTAGAAGGTTCCATATAAGTTTATTGCTTTATATACACAATGATGTGCTTAGGTGGCATTGCTATGTATTTTGCATAGGCTCCAGTACCAGTTTTTCTGGTACTTCAGGGTACATCAAGCAAGAGGATATGGCTCTGAGTCATGGTTACACCAAATCTGGAAACTCTCACTGACCCAAGTGACCTGTAATAGTCATTTCTCACCTACCAAAGATGAATGAAGTGCTCGTTTTGCCTGAATAAATGCCTCCCTCACAATGTTGGTGCTCATGCAGTCTGCTACAGAAGAAGCACAACGTTTTGGCATTTAACATGGCGCCATAGTACTGCTGAGTGTAATTACAGAGGCAATGCTCACTCCAACATGCTACCACATCATGGACAGCACTAAAGTCCCCAAGACAAACATGTCTTTTGCACAAACTGGCAATGTAAATCAAAGTCAGATGTTGCTAAGCCCGCTAGCAGCGAGCATATCCGTGGAGCATTCGAGGCAGCCTTTTGCTTTTGTAAAGCAAGTGGCACAAGAAATATGGGTTCGATTTCAGCTCAGAGCCATATGACTCATGAGGAGAAAATGCTCTAGAATGGATTCAGAAAGGTCAGAAAACGCTGTGGCATCCTCAGCTTTTCACAGTGACACTAATAACACAAAAGAGCCTCTGGTTGGAAAACTCTGTGCTTTCCATGTACAAGGTGTTCGAGCCTTGATCCGTTCAGCATGCAGCGAGCTTGCGTCAAAGTTTGCAGGTGTGTGCCGTTCCTCAGTATTCGATTCCCGAAGAGTGGAACGCTCTCCTCAGAAGATAAAGTACGCTGGCCCTCATGAGTCACAGCTGCTGGGAAGCGAATGAGTATTTTATTACCGCTGTTCCAACATGCACAGCTCATGTGCAGCTTCAGCCCCAGACACGTCTAGAGCATGCTGGCATCCAGCCACCAGCACTGCACAGCTCCTTACCCTGCAAACACAGCAATGTTTTAGCGTTACCACCGACACCAGCCCGCTCTTATTATTCTTAGGCTGTGCAATCCACACGTTGCTGTGTTCTATCCCCAAAGGGATTACGGTTGCCCGTGGCTCCTTTTGTGGCTGTAGCGGGAAAGAGAGATCTGTTGGAGATAAAAAAAGGCTTTGACTTGATCAAAGGAGATGCCAAATGGCCTCAGCAAAGGCTGAAAATCTAAAACTGCCTGTTCTTACAAATAGCTCTCAAGGGAAAACAAAGGGTGTGTGCTTTTAATGGAAGCTGGTTAGTTCGCTCAGATATGGCTGCAGGAACACCTGAACGCAGCCAGGTCAGATACGCAACACAATGGAAAACACAATGCAGAACGTCTTGACAGAAATGAACTGTTAAAAGTTATGATGGGTCACGAGGACGGGAAAATAAAGATCATGATTGTGTGCTTTTTATAGCGCACCTTTCAGTCATAGGGCCTTATAAAGCCTGCTTTATTTTTGTCAAATTCCAATGTATTTTTTTGTAGGATTCGGTGTTTTCCATTTTATTGTTTGTAGACTTGGTTTTATTAATTTCATTATCATGAAACCTTATGCCCACTCAAAATTCTACTTAGGACATAGGCTGCTGTGCTCTTACACACACTTTTTTATCTGTCTAAGTGATAAAACTATGTTGTAATAGGTTAGGGAGTGTAGGGTAGCGCTGATAGTACAACCCCAAAGACTACAAATACAGGTTCAGTTCTGGTTGAATTTTACAGAATTAGCAGAATTGCAGAATGGCAAACGTATTTTAGGGGAGATCATGGTCCAGTTTTCGGGTTACAAGACTTCATAGGTAGTTTACCTGTGTTGTGATAGTCTACATGAACATTCTGTGCCATAGTTATTCTAAGAATATTCAGATGCTGCTCCAACAGCCAGTTTTAAGGTGTCAATACAAAGTACACCAAGTTTGGACTTGGTAGTACAGACTTGGTAAGTTCGATTCACGAGTACAGCAGCGTACTTAATGTACTTAATGTACTTAACGTCACCTGCTAGCGTGACCGTACATCACCGGAAACATCGGAACAAATTTTCACGTAGCGTCTTTCTTGATAATTTAGCCTCATACTTGAAGTCTAAATAACGACATTCCTACCTAAAATAATCTTCATTTCATAACATCAGTAGTATTTTGAAGGGTTTTTTTTCTCCGCCATCAC
Organism: Doras micropoeus; assembly: GCA_028566355.1. Lineage (NCBI taxonomy): Eukaryota > Metazoa > Chordata > Actinopteri > Siluriformes > Doradidae > Doras > Doras micropoeus. The sequence goes on along the minus strand of JAOUQY010000009.1, from coordinate 1,215,816 downwards.
GCTGAGCTTGGTGCAAAATGCATTGTGGGCTATCTGACTGTCCCAAGAAGTCCACACAGGTCACAGAGTGACCGATTGAGATTCGGCTGTTAGTCGAAAAATGAGTGACCGTACCGTATTGCCTGTTTGATTCATAATGCAAAAAGATTTATCGGTTCGCATTGGCTGCGGCAAACACTGTATTAATTTTTAGACAACCGAAAGTGAGGGGTTGATTTATTAACTCTGGCGTTTCATTAGCTTCAGATAGCTGTCTCTGATGTCTTTGTGGTTCCCGTGTCATTCATATGGGCAATAACGTGGCCTATAATGCCATCAAATGTATATCCCTCCTGTCATTTCATTCCAAAATGTCAGATTCCCGCACGATTCCGCGTTTAACTCGGATTCTGTTTTACTTTACTGAATTCCGTGATCCTGTCTGTGTTTTCCGCATGGCAGACATCAGAGGGCCCTACGGCCAGCTGAGAAAGCCGTGCAGCGTTTCACACGTTTTAAAATCCTATAGCTGGATAGGGATATGATAACCCAGTTTCACCCTTACAATTGGAAGAAGGGAATTTAAATACTTTAAACAAGGAAAGGCGTCTTGCCAGTGAATGGTGAGGCCAAGTTATTCATACAGTACTTACCGCTAACCACAGTGTACTCTATCAACCCTCGCGAAGCCACATAAGTGTGCTTCGTTTATTCTCTTTTATATTGTGGGAAGAAGAGAACCAATGTCAATAACAAAAAAAAATGGTCAGACCAATTAAAAAATATTTCACTTCCAAGATATAGTGTTATTTGTTTATGGTGTCTTGAACTCCTGAGCGTTATTCGTGCATGGATATGTGGAACTGATCTAGAAAAAGAGGACTTGGAGAATTTTTTTTCTAAAACGTACTCATCTCTCTTAACCAGTGTACTAGAATTAGAAGATGCAGAAATGCCAGATATATTTAAGGCACTTGCTGGTTGCTAATTACAGAGAAGAAATATTGGCAGGAATTAGATTTCTTTTACATGGATAATGTATTACCCACTTGGCAATGCTTTATGTAATACTACAGGTTGCATGTATAATTTAATTCCATGATAGAAAACCTTTTCTATAATATATGGCTGACTTGTGTTGCTCGTTTTTTTTTTTTTTTCAAATATGGTATTATCATATTGCCAAATTTAAAGGTCATGCCTCCCAGATGACAGCATGCACATCCAAATTTTCAAATGCTGAAATTATCCTATAATGCAGCAAGCGAGACTGAATCCAAGCTTACTTAAAAAAAAAAAGCATGCAGACATTCAGATTTGGGTTAAAATCAGCCTTTATGACCAAAAAAAAAAAAATCTTCTGAGAGAATGAAGACAGAAATGTGAATCTGGTGTTCCGTATAACGATTCAGAAGAGCTCATGTTGCTGTTGCAGATGTTCTGGGTCTCTAATGAAGCCGATAACATTTCAACAAATCACACGATCCGTGCAGTCTGGCACCATCGCGTCCTGATAACTCACCAGGCTACTGGACGTCCTAACTGCTTGTTGGAATCTGGGAAGTCTTTTCGTTGATGACACTTCATAAACAAAGCCCTAACATGGTTGCTTTGTTTTAGTGGGTCTTAAAGCTCCCTGCATTCTGGGTCATAATTTTTCAGAACAGGCACCAGAAAAGGATTTGGAAGACGTTGTGCATAATGTAATGACTGGTGAAGACACATGGTTTTCATAAGCAGTTTGAGGGGGGGAAAAAAAAGCTGGTCTTGTGGGGGGAAAAAAGCCTTAATATGAATTTTAAACTGTTTTCCTCAACTCTACTACGGCAGTGGGTTAAATCCCATCTCGGGCCTCATGCAATTTTAATCTTGGAGGTGCTCAGAGCACAGCATGGCTCTAACTTGGCAGTAGAATTCCCTTCTCCCTTAAACAAAGCCCGACAGAGGAAAGCGCAACAGAGTTTAATTTAAAACTGATTACAGCCATTTCAAAAAGCATCCTGAAATACGAGCGGGAAATGAACGTGTTCAGTGTATGAGAAAATTGGACTTGGCAAGTCGGTAAACTGATGAAGATTCTGTTCTCAAAGAGCGAAAGCGTAGGAGAAACTTCAGACTACGACACATCAATCCATAAACCAAACTATTTTTTTGTATATTAATGAGCAGGTAGGTTTCTGTCATATTCAAGGTTCCCCCGAAAACCTCATGTTTGCATTCCTGCATGTGCTACGGATCATGGGACGTCCACTTTACAGCAGAGGAATGCACATCTGGATACATCTTCGCCGTGTATATATTTTCTAGCTGCTTCTTGAGAACGCAGCTCCAACGTACTCAGGAAATGAAACAAAAAGTCTGACATGAGGAATGAACCAAGCGCTCAAACAAATCAAACAAAGATTTCTGGGTTGTCCAAGATGCAAAAATTCTTGAACGGTTCCAACACAGTCAAAGATCAAACCTCTTCGACTGATTATGGGATTTAAATGTTGTGTTCCTGACGAAGGCTGAAAGGTTCAAAACAATCCCCTTCTGTTTAAATCCCACACTGAGAGGTGCAGTAATTGTAGTGTGGCTGTTGGCACAAGGGCTCTTATGCAGGTACAGCAGAGAAAAATACTGCAGGGGGAGATGTAAACAGAGCTGCCGATGAGGGCACGGCTCTGATTTCTGTCCACATGCAGACCACACAACTTCCAACTTTTTTTCAGTGCAATGGAACTGAATGGAATTGAATGGAATCGTGTGATGGAATTAAGTGGAATTGAACTGAATGAGATGTCAAAGAACATCATAAAACTATCTGCTGAAATGGAATGCAATGGAATGGAAAAGAATCCCGTGAAACTAAATGATGGAATGGAATGCAATGGAACTAAATGGTGAAATGGCATGGGGGGGAAAAACAAGCCAGCAAATGGAATGGAATTTAATAATTTATGAATAGAATGGAACTATGAGAATGGAATGAAATAGAAAACATGTCATGAATTAAAGTGGAATGGAACGGAGGGATGACCATGGAACTAAAAGGAGAAATGGAATGGAACTGGCCTGAACGTTATGCCGTGGCATGTACCTGAATGCTGGAACTGGAATGGACTGGTATTTGCAGTCTAAACTAGTAGCACTAGAAATAGTAGACTCTAATTCTATAGTCTGCTAGTTCCTCACAGGATCTTTCGATGGTACATGGTTGTAGCTCTATCGAATGTTGCTTTGGAAACTTGGCACAAACACCCAGCTAAATTATATCACACAGCAATACTTTTTACATTGAATTATTCATTTATTTTGGAAAAAAAACGCTCAATTCTAACTTGGCTGTGATGTGAATAAATCGCTGGTTCATGTTCAGCATCAGGGTCAGGGTCAGGGTCAGAAGGAGGGGGAGGCAGAGGACGGTAAAGCATTCTCCTACCCTGATAATTGGTTGATGTTAATTATGTATGCATGGTGGGTTGCTACTAATAAACTGCATGACAAAAAAAAACACATGCAAGACCTCAGACAAACACAAACACCTCTCTGCACATCCTCCAGCAACCCATTAGGGTGGTTGGATGGAACTTTTTTTTTTCTTTCTGAAATAATATTGTTCCCATGTATTGATTTACACCGAGCATACAATCAGGTACTAAAGAATGATCAGATGATGATGATGACGATTATTTCATTTTCTTAACCGCTTATTCCTATTTCAGGGTCATGGAGGAGCCGGTGCCTAGCCGGCAGCTTAGGGGCGCAAGGCAGGAACAACCCTAGACAGGGCGCCAATCCATCGTAGGGCACACACACACTCATACACACACTCACACACTAGGGCCACTTTAGAGACACCAATCAACCTAACGTGCATGTCTTTGGACTGTGGGAGGAAA
>JAOUQY010000009.1:1165178-1178121 GCA_028566355.1 Doras micropoeus | reverse complement strand
AATAAATTTGTCCTAAGGGGCTTGTGAATTTAAAATGAAAAGGGGTCTGGTGGCAAAAAAGTTTGAGATCTTGATGTCTGAGAAACCGTAATAAAATAAATCAGAAATAATCAAGTCATACCTCATACCTGTATGTCTACAGTTTTGTGCTTGCTAGCTTTTGCTATTGCCAACGCTACTCTGAGCGTTACCTTTTCTTTTTTTCTTTTTCTTTTAGTTTGCTCTTGCCTTAACTATAAGATTCTGCTTGCTGAGAGTGACCTTTTGCCTGTTTTGTGCCCTGCACTGCTAACATGCAATCCTGAACCTGCGCTTTAGATCAAGTACAACCTACATGTATTTATTTAAAAAGTGCTTTGTCGTGTGATAATGTTCTCTGTTTAGGAATGAATGAAAACAGAACATGCTATGCATATATGCCAGAAAAACTGGTACTGGACCCTACTCAAAGTTCACAGCAACGCCTCCTATGCACGTCATTGGTCGCATCTGACAGCGCGTATATAAAGTGATAGACATCCATGGAAGCTTCTAGAGCTGTTTCCGCTGCAAGAATGGCACGTTATCACGATTTTAATAGTTGTAGCACTTGAGACGGGTCATGGTATTTTGGAGGTAGAAGCAAAGTTTGGATTTTCAGAAGAAAGAAAGAATTTGACTACAAGAATTTCGGCAAAACCTCGAACTCGCGGCAGCAGCGTGGCCGTAAAAAGCTAGCAGATAAGATTATTAAAGCTTCATTAAATATTCAACAGGTTTTCAACAGGTTAGACTGTAATATTCTGAGAAAAATGTTTAAGTGCAGTAGTAATGGTTTGCTTTAATTAAATATTAATATTATTAGAACATTTCTCTGACAAAAAAACAAAATAATGGAATTACTGTTAATGCTCCTACAGCTAAAACTGTTGCAGTGTTTAAGTATTATGTTTTTTTTTTAATATTCTTTGGCTCTTGGAAGTGTAACATGCAGAAAATAGTTTTTAATGTTAACCTGATCCTTCTTAGATGCAGGTCCAATACTGTATGTCTGAATTTCTCCTACTAGTACTCGGTCTGTATGAGTGTGTGCTCGCGTGACTTTAAGGGTTCGCAGACTTCTCCCACCTGAACACCATGTGTATATGAGCTTTGTGATGAAGCTAGAGATTCACCAGCAAAAGCAGAGCGCAGTGTTTCCACCCCAAGAAGAAATAAATTTGCCTAATGCGCTACAGCTGAGGCTTGGAGAAAGCGTGATAGCAAAGATCAACCAAAGCCCATGAGTCATCTTAGGCATCCTTCACCCCTCTGTTCCACACAACACCCTGTCTGTGTCCCCTGTTCCCTCTGTTCTAATTTTCTTCCATCGCTCATATAAACACAACAGAGCTGAAACAAACAGTGCCACCACAGTTAAGCAATCAGCAGTAATACTCATTGCCACAATGCCAGATGTTGGTGTAGCTTCCAAATGGCACAATGCAGTCAAATCCATTCTGCCCACTCCATCGGAGATACATCCACCAGCCTCAGAGTGCACCGTAGGTGTGGATTTGCTTTTATTTGAATTTGAATTTGAAAGAATACACCTCTGTGTATTCTTTCGCTTTAATCGCTTTATTCTGAAAAAGTGAAAAAGTGCAGCCTTTTTTTTTTTCTGATGGGAATTTCTGATACGATTGTCAGGCCAGCTTTCCACTGTGGACATACAGGAAAACAGTCACAAACCCAGGACTGATATCATTTAGTCTTCGCATTTCCATTTTAATTGAACATTTTCTTTCATAATTGGAAGAGAGTGTTGCTCATTTCCCCAGCGCTTCCTCAAAACCCACCGAACAATAGCCAAATCCCTTTCATTTAGATTAAGGCATGTTCTCCGCTCGCTCTAGCCCCTTCCCCTCCCCACCTCCAAATTCTGTGAGAACGCTTTAAGCACATGGGGTAGCAAGGGCCATTCGATTGTCATTCCAGCGGAGGTTTTAGCATGTCTGTAACGACTTCAAATAGACAGTGAAGAAGTAAGGATATAAAACTTGTAGGATTTTGTCACCCTTTTGAATTAACCCCTTTTATTCTTGTAGAAAGATAAGAATGCAGTGAAGTTTGCCAGCTGGAAGTTTGGTGCAGTCGACTGGCGCAAGGCTGATTTCGCCCCAGAGTGAAATTTCTCTCACGGATCCTAAGCTGAAGCGGATGTTTCTCTTCTACGCTCTGTTTCCCCGTCTTAGCCACAAACCATCTCCCAATTACCAGGCACTTATAAGGGGCTTTGGAGCCAAGAATGCAAATAGGAGTTTAAGGCAGAATTTAACCTGAACCATGGCTACCCCCAGAACACCCGCTCCCACCCCACACCCCATACACACAAACACGCACACACAAACTACTTATTTTCTTTATCGCTTTATTGAACCACACACACACACACACATTGCACCCCATAATCACGGCAGACCGTCTGAGACCGTCAGCGCCCAAAACCTCAGCACAAGGTCAGATCTGAGAGGCTACAGGATGCTGTGTGGTCAGTCTATGAGGACATGGACATGGCAGTGAGACTGCTGAGTATATAAACAGGAAGGAACAGGATGTTTCTCTGCCACAGTCTTACTCAATAACATGGATATTGTGCCGGTTGGGTGTGAGTCATTTATGAATGCTTTCACATTCCGTAAAGTGGATGACTCCTGAACTGGGTCACAACACTGACTGTACACTGAATAGGATCTGGATGTCTATATAAAAACATAAATAGACAGAGACATGGAGAGAAAGAAAGCGTGACTCATGAGTATACATTACTGAGTGGGTGAACCTGACTTGATAAAAAACAGTTACCTAAATAATACTGACTCAGGTAAAAGTCAAAGCGTCTTTCAAATAAGTACTTGAGTAACCGGTAAAAATGTACAGCAAAATACAAACTATCTGCACTGCGATGAATAGATAAGAACATGTACTGTTCTGTACATGCTTTTGTGAAATCATTTAAAGAATATGAAGAATTATGATTAAAGATCCTCATTTTAAACGATCCAGATTTTATTTTATTACCGAATTGTTCATTCTAAACTATCTATTAATGAATTATTAAACTCTCCTACTATGAATCAGAACACTGGTGAAAAACCAAAAGGTTCAATAATGTAGTCATTTTTGAATGTTAAAAAATGCTTATCTGTTTAATTCTGGTATAAAATTCCACAACGTGACTATCACTGAACTCTTTAATTTGAATAAACACCTCTGAGAACAAAAGTGGCACTCACGACCCGTGTGATTATTACCCTAAACCACAGGTTCCCTATCCTGGTCCTGGAGTACCACCTATCCTGCTCACTGAAGTGTTTTGCCTGCCCTAACACACCCACTTCAACTCAGGAAGGGCTTTTAATTAGCTGATTAGGTGCATCAGATGTGTTGGGAGATGTGGAGGGAAAACACTAGAATGTGAAGAATAGATAATCCATAGACTCTAGGATCAAGAGTTGGGAAGCTGTGGCCTAAATGATAGGCTCAGGGTTTAAGGCGCTGTCTACATGGCAATGGTGAAAAATGGAGTTTTTGCCCAAAACAGAAAAAGTATATTTGAGTGGCAAAGTTACACCATCACCTACTGGTCAGGCATAAAAACTATATAATATGAAAGGAATAATGTAATTTTTTAAAGAATTCCATTGTCATGTCAATGGGGCCTAAGTCTGGGTTCTCTTATAGCTGTGTACTTGTAGAATGGTGTAAGTGCATGCTAGTATTGGTATAAACTGCTTCTATCTTTTCAGTAAATTTCCAATAAATCAAGTCATTTGACTCAACAAACAACTTAACTTAAAGATACAAAAAGATTTTATATTTCCAAATATTACTTCTCCAACAAAACATTTAATTCAATGTCACAAAAGCAACACATTACATTACAGAGACCACTTTTCAGACAAAAACATAATGTAGGCTGCTGGGTTTTGCATGCAAAAAAAGAAGTAAGTGTGACAGTCCAAGTGTCCCGAAGAGCTGTGGCAGATTCTCCAAGACGCTCAGTAAAACACGTTGTACCTGGGAACACTGTTTAAAAAAAAGGCCCACCAAATACTGACTTCCTTATACTGCACTTTATAGTGTTTTCTTTTATGTAGAAACATCTTCATTATTTCTGAAGGCATGTTTGCTTTACAGCAAGTCCTTTGCATGCGTCTAAGACGTCTGCGTCGTACTGTACAGTGATTAGCTGGTAAGTTTTACTGAGCGTCTTGGAGAATCTGCCACAGCTCTTCTGGAGACTTTGACTTCACTCTTACTTCTTTTTTTGCATGCAAAACCCAGCAGCCTTCGTTAGGTTTTTTTGTCTGAAAAAAAGTGCTCTGTGCTCAGTTATGGAATGTGTTTCTTTTGTTACTGGCATGCAAATCTAAAATCTTTTTGTACTGACTCAATAATGCAGAATTTAAAAAAATATCATCAATAACAAAAGTAGTACCTAAAAACAACAGGGTGTCTAACACTTTTGCACAGTACTGTATATATATTGCATTGTATGCAATATATTGCATATATGCCCAACATAGACTACTACTGTATATACACCAAAATCTCTAACTCCAACAAATGAACCTCACTGAACTAACCGACTCTGCTGAATCTCCTTTCAGTCATGAGATGCCGTGACTTAAACACTGAGCCCCAGAATGAGTGAGAAATAAATTGTCGTCATGACAGAAAGGTTCACTGATTTAATCGCTGACCCAGTGAACACTAAAGGAGGAAATCCTGCTTGTAACGGAAAGACCTACTGATTCAAACACTGATCTGCTGAACGACAGACGACTAAATCACAGCCATGACTGAAATGAGTCACTCACTCAAGAGGAGCAAGAGCACTTTAGACACAATTGCAAGAACATCTTACCTTGTTAATGAAGGTTTAAAAAAACACACCCAGAGATAAAGCATTCAGCTTTAAACCTACATAAATTCTATGGTTGCTGATCATGAATCCTGATGAATTCAAATAAATTACTCTGTGTATGACAGTGACTGATACCGAGCCCTTCATCTTAGTGACTCGGTCAAAATGTCACTAATTAATGTAGTGCTTAATTGTAAAATGACTCATATGCTATAAGTGTGCTATAGATAAAGACCCAAACTAAATGTCTAATTAGCAAAAAAGAAAAATGCACAGATTTGCTCAAATAGGAGTAAAAAGTTTCATGCATTAAACCTCTCTCTAAAAGTATCATTTATTCAAAATGTTACTTAAGTAAAAATGAATGGAGAATAATGTCAATCTAAAAGTGGTCAGAGACACGGCTATTTATATGGTCACGGATAATATTATGGATATCATATCATTAAGGCGCACGCTCTCTGCAACTTTTGACCTTCACATCCATCGCTGATTGAATTAACTGAATTTATAGTAACTGTTATATTGCTTTGAACAACAGAACTTTTCACATTACAGCTTTACAGAAATCCAGATGTAGATTTTGATCCTGAATGAACAAGCCAGGGGAGATACTGGCAAGGAAAAACTTCCTGAAACCTTGAAAGGAACCGGACTCAAAAGGGAACCCATCCTCTTCTGGATAGTCGGATTATACTGGGAACTAAATGTACTACATAGTGGTGCGTAAGTTATGATCTCCACATAAAGTGAAAAGGGTTAGACTGAAACATTCCTTGAGATGTATCCATTGCAGCACCCCATTGGGTCAAGATTGCCTGAAATTTAGTGTCCATCTAAAGAATGTGGAATTGCATGAGTTTGAGATATTGGGTACTGGGTAGTGAAAGGACAGATTTTTTATTTGAACGTTAGGGTAATGCATGTCCTAGAGACCAACTTGTCATAATAAGTTCATAATTTTAGGCAAAACACCTCACTTCAGGGGGTGCTAGCACAAAAGGCAATGCACACCTAGTGAGACAAACCTTATATTCTGTATCAGACATAGGGCGCTACAACCCTACCAAGTGTCATGTGGATTGGTGAAGTCTAAGTATATGATATCATCGACCAAATTTGGTGGGAAGAAAATGGAAGAAAAAGAATAAAAAAATGTATAGAATGTATAATTGTATAATTGCCTGTATATTGACTATATAATTGCCAGCGCTGGCTGTAGCAGTCATAATAAGGTTAATAAAAGATTTTGCCTTCATGTCTTGACATTCTTAGGCAGCATTGGATATTTCATATCCTTATATTGGATATGAATTGGATAGAAAGTGGTGTGATCAGATCTGTGAGCAGTAAAACAGAGACTGGATGGCAGTCTGTACCCCTGACAGAGCTGACTTGACCTCTATGAATTCCCCAGCCAGAAGACTCATTCAGGTTCATGATAGTTCTGTGAATAATTTATTTGACATGCTACATTAGATGCCTGATGCGTACAGCTGCTCTTGAGGCAGTGCACAGTCCAAATATCATATTTCTGATCTCAAAAAAAATCTGTGACCCTAATGTAGTAAAAGTTTACCAAACCCAGAAACACCATCACATGTGAAAGCTGATACACTAACAGGCTTTACAGAGGATTGCTTCTTTCTTATGAGCAAAAAAATGTAATATACACTATGGGGTGTTTCTACTTAAAAGTGCAAAACACAGGGCAGCGGTGATGCAATTACATTAATCTAGCACCGGCAGTGTGATTTACTGCAGCCTGAAGTACATTACATTACATTTGTGGAAGCGTGTGTTCTGCCATTTGAAGGCAAAATTGAAAATGTTATTTTTTCATTTCTCGAAATACAGTATGTTTCACTATTTTAGAATAATGAGAAAGTTCCTCAAAATGCTGACAATATTACTGCAGTAAAGTTGTTATTGAATAATCGCTGCACATTTGCAATTTGCATCCCTGATTCCAACATTTCACACAGAGACTGTAGAAAGGGTTTCTTTATATCTACTGTAACTTATACAGTAAGCAGAGCGCACATTCTGTCTACATTCATTTATTCTGCATTTAGGGCATCCTTGCTTTAAGATCTGAAATCACGAGAACATTCATTCGAAATCACGAGGCCTCGTTTCAATACGGTTTCTTCTCCCTATTTTGCAACTGACATCATTTAACAATTATGCTTTGTAAATCCCCCACAGTGTAGCCAGTAATGCACATAAAATGTATTATTACAAAACACACAAAATTTAGTCATTCAGAAATGAGATACATATTATGAAGCAAATTCTACCAGGGTACCACTGAATGTGCTATTCCCTTCTGACTGGTCCCTAATAACTCTGATTATCTCATTACAATGGTACCTGTCAGGGGGTGGGATATATTAGACAGAAAGTGAACAGTCAGTTCTCAAAGCTGATGTGTTGGAAGCTGCAAAAATGTGCACCTGTAAGAATCTGAGTGACTCTGACAATGGCCAAATTGTGATGGCTAGACGACCGGATCAGAGCATCTCCAAAACAGGAGGTCTTGTGGAGTGTTCCCGGTAAGCAGTGGTTAGTACTTACCAAAAGTTGTCCAAGGAAGGACAACCAGTGAACTGGGTGACCAAGACTCACTGATGGGGCATAGGCAAGAGCTACTGTAGCACCGATTGCTGAAAATGTTAATGCTGGTTATGATAGAAAGGTGTCAGAACACAGAGTGCATCACAACGTGCTGTGTATGGGGCTATGTAGCTGCAGACCAGTCAAAGTGCCCATGCTGACCCCATGCTGTACACCAGTGAAAGCACCTACAATGGGCACATGAGCATCAGAACTATGGTGCAATGGAAAACACGTGGCCTGGTCTGATGAATTGTGTTTTCTTTTACATCATGTGGATGGCTGAGTGTGTGTGTTGCACTGCGGGGGAAGAGATGGCACCAGGATGCATGATGGGAAGAAGGCACGCCGGCAGAAGCAGTGTAACCTTTGGTCCTGGCATTCATGTGGATGTTACTTTGACAAGTACAACCAGCATAAACAAACCAAGTATACCCCTTCATGGCAACAGTATTCCCTAATGCAAGTGGCCTCTTTTAGCAAGATGCTAATACCCTAGATCTCAATCTGATCAAGCACTGGGATGTGCTGGAAAAACAAGTCAAAATCCATGAAGGCCCCAGCTCAGACTTAAAGAATCTGCTGCTAAAGTCTTGGTGCCAGATACCACAAAACGTCTTTAGTGGTCTTTTGGAGGCCATGTCCATATTTTGGTGGCACAAGGAGGACTTACACAATATTAGGCAGATGGTTTTAATGTTATGGCTGATCGGTGGATATAATGTATACTGATACCAAAAATGACCTTGTTTTGAAGATTTTGCACTGTGTCCAAACTATAAAAAGATAAAATGTTCAATTAGTCGGTCTTTAATAAATATAAATGATAGTCATTGCCAAACTGCTGTAGCATAGGAGACATGCTGCGATTGGAAAATACATTACACCACCCTATCTTTGATTATTCTTCTATAACAGCACCATAAAACCCCTTCAGGATTTATTCCTTACTTAACCAACTATTATGTTAGGTAAAGTGCTAGACTGTTGATCACCGCACACTCACCCGGGTGCACATCATGCCTTGAGTAAGCTCTGTGGGGACAGGAATGCTTAACCTACAAAAGCAGGCTTTGAACTTGAAGGAAATGTGTGTGTTTACCGGGGCGCTCAAGCGTTCACATCTGTAAGGCTAATTTCATTAAAGGTACGCAGTAATAACCGGTCCATTCTGACTTTCCTTGGTCAGCCGAGCCGGTTACTCTAACTGTTTGTATTCATCACCACAGACCATTGACGGCTAATTCGGGTGGATTTCTAGCATTGTAAACGTTCCCGTCTCTTGCAGCGGGCCTGCAAACAAACAACGCGAAACCACAAAGAAACAGATTCTGCAGCTTGCCAAGTGTATGCATTAACCTGGAATTTGCATTGCGATAAATACTTCCGCTGCCAAAAAAAATGGAAGCAGGTGCATCCTACGCTTAATGAGGACAGATGGGAGAGAGATGATCCAAATAATTCACATAATACCATAAAACACCCACAAAAGCCCTTCATCAGCTGTAAAACCGTAGAAATAGGTTGGGAAGGAATAAAAGCTAAGCAAATCAACTCTTCACTTACTTTGACCACCAGCCAAATGTAAAGAACTGAACAGAGAGAAACAAAAAAGGCAGCACCAACTGTTAAGGCGAGTTTTACAATGGACCAGCTAATACACACAGGGATCTTAAAACCTATTCTGTCTAATCCCTGAGCAAACACACACTCTTTCCCCAGAAGGCCCGAGAGCGCCGTGTGAAAGCACTGGACTCAGATCAGAAGCTCACCATGCCAATCTCCTTTCATTCAACTCTGCCTGAGAGTGCTTATAAAATATGCACATTATCGGAATAGAGTCTCGATAAATAAATAATTCATATTCTCTGGTGAGAAGCGAACAAGGAGACGGAGAAAGTGACCGTCTAAAAATAAAGCTTGATTTCATTCCATAGCCTTGGGACAGTTTGCTTGGGTATGGCTTTGATGATATTTTGTGCAATTAATATCAGTTGACATGATTTAATCCGAATCAGCACACAGAGCTTCAATGTTGTTTACGCGAAACGCAATTTATTACTCAGTTGATACACACTAGTGCTGTATCACCAAATACATCACTCTGAAGTTGAACTGTTCAGGTTTACACACTATTTGTATTATTATTATTTATATTTTGCTAATACTTATACAGGAAGATTTGACAGGGGCTTTCAAGGGAAATCTGATTAGTTGAAAGATCTTAGCTTCCTGAAAAGGACACAAGCAGCCATGAGAACATGAGGTTCGTTTGTTGTTTTCTTTTTACCGCCAGCTGTCAAATTCTATATGGGAAAAGTAACATTTAGCTGAACACAGTAACACTGGTTGACCATATCAATAGTAGTTGATCACTGTAACATTAGCTTATTGCAGTAACATAACATAATATAACTATTCATTCACAGTATTAGCGAATCGCAATCATGCTAGCTAATCACAGTAACACTGGCTGATCACTGTGAGATTAGCTGATCACTGTAATATTTGGTGATCACAGAACCTTTAGCTAATCACAATAATGTTAGCTAATCAGAGTAACACTGGCTGATCCCTGTAACATTAGCCAATCAGAGTAACATTGGCTGATCGTGGTAAAATGAACTGATCACAGTAGCATTAGCTAATTGCAATAATGTTAGCATTTTTGCAGTAACATTATCTGATCAGAGTGACATTGATTACAGTAGAATTAATTAATTGCAACGATGTTAGCTGATACACCCTTTTTTACCTGCAGGGTAAATGACATAGCATTTTTAACATAAAAAGAATTCAGCATTGTGGTAAATTAAAAATGAAATAGGTCTACAACATGGACCTCACTGAAATGTGGATCCTTGGTTACAGCTCTAAGTACAAAGAACTATTAACATTTCTTGACTTAACCTTTTTTTATTAAGAGTGCAATGAACCCATTAAGAAATGGGTTCTATTAATTCTGATTTCAAGAATTTTTTAAAACACACGGACGCCTCATCAATTCAACAGCATCACTGTTTAAATTCGTCCCATTTCTCAGAAGGTTCAGAGCACACAGATTTGCAATCGGCACCTCATTGAGAATTATCCACAGGCTCTATTTTAATCTGTATATCTGAGATGGCTGCTGAAAAAAGGCTTAACCCATACAGTGAGGGGGGACCGGTGAGAAAAGAGAGATTTGTACATGCTTTGGAGATTACATAAGGGAAAGACCAATGACCCCTGTCTCCCATCCCTATCCTGTCCAATTTAACTCTAACACCCTATCCTGACTTCAGGCTTTTGGTATGGAAATTGAGGCTTTGAGGGACCCGAATTCTTTTATCCAGGAGTGAAATTCTTGGGCTTCTCACATGCTGCTTGTGTATCCAAGGCCGATTCAATATAAACCCTCAGTGTGAGCAGGTTTGGGGGGGGGGCATACTTAATTTTTTTCATTTTCTGAAGTAAGAAGCATATTACATTTTGGATAAGCAAAAATGAAAAGAAGAAGTTCAACAGGTTTCAGCAAACTTTCAGGGTTACTCTGCGTCTTCTCTTTGCTTATTTCCTGGGAAATTGTTTTTGACACACTGGCCATGCATGACAGTGTTTAATTGGTTCAGTTGCCTGAACATGAACCCAGGGAGGCATGGGTAAAATGTTGTCAGAGCTGCAAAGCTCTCCATAGCGCCTCCTTGGCTTTGCGTCGTAAAATGTAAATACGATTGGCGGCTGAGCCGGGAGGATGTCTGTTGTCATGGAAATAAAAAGCAATTATGTGCCACTTCCAACATTCACATCTGACTTTCCAGTGATGGGATGAAATTGGTCGGGCGAAGCCAGGGCTGTCACTCAAGCTAATGAGAGCAATTCCCTGAGCCCCTATCCATTGGCTTACTGTGGCATGCCAACAGGTTTAATGGATAATGGTCCATCCGGCTACCGTGCCTTTGATGCCAAGCTGACGATGGCACAATTAATATCAGAGCAAGTGAAAACATCTCACCAATTATCACAGAAAAAAAGGGACTATGCAACTCCTGGAACTCTTTTATCAAATAAGAGAGTTTATTAACTATTTTGTACTGGTTAATGGCGATTTCATGATATGCAAAGCAAATATTTTCTCTAATTATGTATCACATGTCTTGCTATTAGGCTGTGAGTAAACAAAGGAAGTGAGCCAGACTAGATCTCTCATGCTCATAGCACTTTCCTGTCTCACAAACACACATATTGAAGAGTCTGCCCCATGATAGATGTTCTTGCCTAACTTTGCTGCAAGCAGGAACACAGACCAAGGCTTATGAATACACAAACCTTTCATGTTCTGGCATCCCGAGGATTTCCCCAGCGATATGACTGATAGCAGTAGGACAGAACCCAAAGCCGAGGTACATTTTTCACCAGTACTTTTACATCATCAGAACAACCTCAACAAGGCAAACTGAACAATAACCCCAATGTCCCTTTAGCCTGCTTTACCACATTGAAGAATATATTAATATTAGTCCCAAATAGTTTTGGGACATCTGCAAAAACAACTTAATTCCTGTTATCGCTTATTTTTAGTTATAGCAGCTCTAAACAGTTGGTCACACATTTCCTTGAAGTTAAGAAGACAAAACCCTTCAGCTTGTTACCAAGAAAACAGCTAGACTCATTGTCCTCCATTTTGAAGACTGTCCTATGGTGGAAAGCATTTACATTTATAGAGGTTGGCAGACACCCTTATACAGTGTGACTTACATTTATCTCATTTTATACAACTGAGCAGTTGAGGGTTAAAGGCCTTGCTCAAGGGCCCAGCAGTGGCAGACTCATGACCTTCCAATCAGTAGTCCAACGTCTTAACCACTGAGCAACCACTGTCCCGAAAACATGAAAACATGCACCTGCTGGTACTTGAGACTCCTTCCAAAATGTTAAATAAACTCTGCCTTGTGACAGAAAGCTTCAACATATCATGGTTTGGATGTTTTCTTTGCTAAATAACATGTTTTTTAAGCGATTTTTTATAAGACCTACATTGCATGTAGCATCCACCATACCAGTTCATGTCAATTAGCCATCACTATAAAATGCTAACATATTAGAATGAGTGTATTAATATAAACCTGTGATTCATGTATATACAGGGTGGGCCATTTATATGGATACACCTAAATAAAATGGGAATGGTTGGTGATATCAACTTCTTGTTTGTGGCACATTAGTATATGGGAGGGGGAAAACTTTTCAAGATGGGTGTTGACCATGGTGGCCATTTTGAAGTCTGCCATTTTGGATCCAACTTTATTTTTTCCAATGGGAAGAGGGTCATGTAACATTTTTTACAAAATGTTAAATTTTGTAACATTTGATTTTAAAGTAACTTTATTCTTTCATGAGTTATTTACAAGTTGGTATTAAAAGTTAATTACAAGTTAATTACAAGTTGTGGTATATGGG
>JAOUQY010000009.1:1101927-1109427 GCA_028566355.1 Doras micropoeus | reverse complement strand
CTCGCGTGACCCTGAAAAGGAATAAGCGGCCAAGAAAATGAATGAATGAAATAAATAAATAAAAGAGCCAAAAAGTTGCCTTTTCATTACGGAGATTAAGGTTTGGATTAGAGGCAGGGTTACATAGCATTACTTAGCTGCATAATAATGAATAATAATGTCCATAGAAGGTCCTCACAAGTGTAGCAAGACAAAGTCTATGTGTGTGTGTGTGTGAGCTGCATGTATTTTAACTTAACCCTGCTCAGATCGACAGGCCTTCTTCACACTTTCAACAAGCCGAGCAACTGAACTCTTGCATCTTATAGATGCATGGTGGAGTGTGAAAAAAAAAAAAAGCGGCCACCCCTCAGAATCCCGATCAATCCAAGACCAATAGGAAAAATCGGCTTGTCCGAAAGAACTATTGTATTTTGTTCTGCATTGTTTCTTTTCATCTACCACTTTCAAGTACTTACATGTGGGATCTACAATGGCCAGAATTAAACATTCTTTGCTTCCTATATATTCGTATTACTTGATTACTTGAACTTGTTGGACTCTTCTGAATCATTTGTACTTAATATTTTACACAAGATTAATCAATCACATGATCCGGCATGACTCAAATCGATTGTGCGTGACCAGAACGTTACATAATCTTTAAAGTTGAGCTACTGTTTCTCATGTGTTTCTAGGTTTCTAAGGTTTCCACGTTCTACACTTTATTCAGGACAGGAGCTGATTGCTGATGTTTTCTCCTTCCTTAAGTATGACTGAGTCGAGTTTTCTCTATATCATTTCTTATTACTACTTACAGCACCGCCGGTGTCGTATAGATCATCCAAAACAGCCCGAACCAAGTACTTGCATAAATACTGTACCAGAGCAAACTAATGCATAATATGAGAAAACCTGAATGTACTTCAGCAGTTGCTGTTTTCTCTACATGAATCAGCTCAGCTATAGATAATCACATGCATTTATGTAGACTGTTTAGCTGATGGTAGCTCACTGGACCAGAGAAAAGAGAGCTGGAGAATATTTTATTGAAGTTCCCTGGTCTGATTTGCAATTTGAGAACATGACTTGAGAATCCTGACGCTTATAAGCAAGAAAGTTTACGTAGGTTTCTGTGCTTTCCCAAATGTTAATTGAACACTCCTGCTGTAGTGTTTGATACAATGTCATTTCTAATCTAAACCAACTGCTCCATTCATCTACAACGATCACAACTCTAATAACACATTGTCATAGAGATGCTGTGTCAGTTGCCTCTAGTGTGTCATTGGATTCCTGCCACCACAATCATCATCATCATCATCATCATCATCATCATCATCATCATCATCATCGTTGTCGTCATCATCATCATCTATTCAACAATAACAATACAATTATGCCATTGTGGAAAATGGGCATGCCCAGAGAAATGAACCACAAAAAATGTAAATTACTTATTGATCTTTTGCTCTTTCAGTATGACATCTATCTTAAAAATGAGGGCAAGTTTGACAATAACAATATTCATTTTGATTAGTACATTAACAGTACGTTTGAATTTACAGATGCACTGCCTGGCTGCTTTTACAGAAATAACACCCCCCCACCACCCCTATTCCCCTTCCCCTTCCCCGTCCCCTCTGTTTCACCCCTTTCCTTCTGTCTCTTGCTCTTCATGAGAACTTTTGCGCAGGACAGATGGGACGGGGAAAAACACAGGATTAGAGAGGAAATCCTGGAGGAACCGGCTTGTAAATTAAAGCCAAAGACCAGCATCTCTTTTTCCCTAAGGATTAGACAAAGCAGCAGAACCCCATAAATGTGCAGCTGAAAAATGGCACCAATGTCAAATCTCTATATTTCTCTTCCTATGTTTCTCCAATCCCACTAGGTGAAAAATGTAAAAAAAATAGGGAAAAGGAATTTCCATTGCTCAACATTCAGGATGAAATTTACAGTCGTCATTGGAAACGTTGCCAAATCCATCAAACGCAGTACATTTTATTCGCCTAGACCGAGAGATTAAATCATCTGTCTGCTGACACAGCACTGCATGTGATTTTACACCATCACTATAAAAGGTACTTCTGCAAGAAACATGCCAGAGATCCATGCAAGAGCTGCTCTTTTGTCTTTACGGATACACCCAGAGTGTTAAACTTGTACTAGAGGCACCATTTCATTTGGCTGTCTTAAATAATTATCCAGAGCCCCAATGCAAAGCAAACACTCACAATGAAAGCCATAAAAACAAACCAGGGAAGGACTAATAAGAACAAAATCTGGCCCTGTCTCCAAGGATGACTTTCGTTTGCTTTTATCTCTTCTTAGTGTATTTTGTTCCATCCAGAAATGATATAATTAGTGTCTGCTACATTGGCTGACCCATTCTACCGGAATCCCAGTGGATCTGAACAGCAAACAAAATATCAATCATGTTCAACAAAGCTGTCTGTGTGGTGAGCCTGGCCTTAATTAAATACACACAAGAACATATCTCTTTAAGAAATACTACACAAACCATATCTGGTAAAAAAAAAAAAAAAAAAGGTCCATTATGGTTTTTGAAAAACTCACCCACAGGGCAATTTGTTCAGATATTTGTTGCTTTGTGTGCATTTTAGAGATTAGGATGAAGGAACGCCACATTTGGGTTTGCTATCATAGCCAGTGGAAAAACATGCAGTTTTGCTTAGAAGAAGGAAGAAATGGTTTTCAAAACCATATTAGGCTGAAGACATTGCAAAATTTTACATTGGTGGCTCATTAGTGGAATGATTACGGAAGGCATCTGGCTCATAAGTGTGGACCACAGATGGATCACGATAATTAGAAAGGTTAATTACATCATTGCTTCATTTTTATATTTGGCCCTTGAGAAGAAACGCACAAGTTAAAAAGTACTCCGCATTATCCTTTTTCCTCGTAAAGCAACAACAATAATAACATTTTCATTGTTTGCGACATTTACAAGCAACGCACTGGTGACCTCAGCGTGTGTCCCTTCTTGACAAACTCTGCAGAGAAACCAAACACCAACTCACACTGTCACTGACAACAACATAAGCAGCATCCTCAAGCCCTAACCACAGCGCAGAGTCATACCAGCTACCTCATCTGGGCGGATAACAGCTTTCTCTCCAGGGTACATGCCTTTTTAATGGCTTTTTTTCCCCCTCACGGCACAGTCAAGATGAGCCGCGAGAAGCAAAAGCAAACAGGAAGCTGTTTGTCTCTGTGTCCTGAGATGGACAATTTACAGCAGTAAACTTGCATGTTTTTCCCTCTTTATGGTCTTTCCGGAATGGTTTCCCCCAAAGTCCAGGCCACTGTGTGTTTTTCTAAGGTTGGTTTGATAGCACAGCTTAGGAAGTAAATGGCTATTCAGCCTGGAAATCGAATTTCTCTTTCAATCAGTGCCTCAAACCAAAGCTGAACTGGAGAATTAGAAAATTTCTAGATTCTCAATTGTAGCAGCCAGCACATTGCTTTTTCGAAAGATATTTGTGCTGTGTAACTTGCAGGAACGGTTGTCACTGAAAGTGTGATTACTGAATAGCAAAGGTGGCTTTCACTGGCATGAAAAGCAAATAAAGCAAAATAAAAAAGGGAAATACTGCATGTACTGTGCATGACACCACAGCAACAGTTCTCTAGCTTCTAGACCACATGTCACCAGTGAAGTTTCTTCTAAAAAAATCTCATCTATTATAAATTGCACTAGTCAAAACCGGTAAAGTGCAAGTCCAAAACAAAACAGGCTATAAACACAAAATTACTCAGCCTTGAACGAATGACTAATAGTTACGCTTTAAAAAGTATTCAGTCATGTTATTTGCTTATGTGGTCCTCTGTAAACATGGAAATTCTCTGTACAGAGACTATTTTAGTTGAATACCTCAGTTGTAGAGCTTTCACTAAAGGTCCATCGCACCGGCAGTTCTACAAACATGCCATAGTCTCTAAAAAGTAACACCAGCAATAATGAAAAGCATCACTGTCCATTATTGATTTAATCTTAGGGATGGTAATTACTGGAGCAAAAATCTGGGTTATCTATTTCAAGCCTCTAAAGTGGAGCATGTTTTGAAGAGATGGAATGGAAAAAAACCTGAGAAATAAGGGAATACTGCAGGCTGGATCAAACTTGTTTGTTCCCTCCACTCCCTGGGATGACTTTCAGTGACAGGCCTGGTAGTCAACGCACATTCAGACAAGCCTATCCATCTTTATATGATTGATTCCAGAGCAATTAAATTAAATTGTTATAATAATAATACTAATAATAATAATACTACTACTACTACTAATAATAACAACAACAACAACAACAACAGCAACAACTATTATTATTATTATTATTATTATTATTATTGCCTCTAGCACTCTAGTATGAATAGCTGTACCATGCCCAAACGTTTATAAAAACACAGTGCGTAAGACGAACTAATAAGCAGAAGGTCATGAGCTCAAATCCCACCATCCACCATCTGCCATTGCTGGGCCCTTGAGCAAGGCCCTTACCCCTCAACTGCTCAGTTGTATGAACGAGATAAATGTAAGTCGATTTGGATAAGGGTGTCTGCCAAATGCCATAAATACAGCTACTACAAAACATTAAATAAGCGGTTGCCTTTTACTGAGATTAGACAGTGATTGTTAAATGGGGGAAGCCAGAGCTGAGAAATCAACTAATAAATAAGACATAATTAGAGCAAATACATTTGAATCTGAACTAGTATATATGAATAAAAATAGATGAAGAGCAAGAAAATGATTATTTAATATGCCATGGCCAGTGTTGAGCCTATCAATCTCATGATAGTGATATTACATTCTGGCATTTTTAAAGGCCTGTGAAAACATACCCAGCTGAGAAAGCACATTCCTCACTGTGCAATTATAAGCAGGCTTGTCTCATTTTGGTTTTGCAATTTCTTTAATTTAATTAGTAAAATTATTGCTGTCAGAGAGCATTATGGGTAGCATCTAGTCACCATTATTGATTAAAGTGCTTGACACCATGTGGCCATCCATGCTAATTAGCTCCCAGTTGTTCAAGAGAGGGAAGACAATTTCCATGAACAAAACTTACTTCCTGTGTTCATGATGTTTTCAAGCCTAAAGGATTAACTGACCTGGGGTTACATGGTCTTTTAGGCCAAACATGATAGCAGTCTATTAAACTGTGTACACATTCCAAGAAGGATCGCTTATATGTTTGCAGTTTAGGATGGAGATGGCTGTTATTCGTCTTTCAAAATGGGTGGAAAGGGTTGCAGGAACCTCCTGCCTGATCCAGTGGCCTGCCAATGACCCCGTTCAGCACAGCAGCCTTTTTTAATGGCAACATCTGGATGGGGCTTAATGTCCAAGCTGACACCACACCCCATAACCACTTAGAGAAGACCCAAGCACAGCCCATGAATCAAGTAGGAAAAGCTGGGGAGGGGGGAACAGAGGACAGAGGAGGGGATGATGATGTTTATGATCATTAATACAAGACTGTTCTTAAGTGATGGTGTTTCAAACAAGTTCTCTTCACGGACAGCCCAAGCTAGTAGAAGCTGTAAGCAATGGCAGGCTTGTTTAGGGGAAAGAGTTTCAGTATACAATCGGTAGAGAAAATTCTAAATGAAAAAGGACTCTGGGAGACATGAGGAGGTAAAGGAGGCAAAGAGAACTGAAGAAGATTGATTAAACTCACGTCCTATGCGCAACGTGATCTGGTCACGGCGTTGGCCGTCGGGATTCTGGAAACAGCTGTACAGGCCATTGCTACTCATGTCCACCTCCATGAGGATAAGTCGTGGCCCTTCCTCCCTCCTCCTGGCCTTCACATCTGTCCCATTCACCTTCCACGTGACTGAGGCATCATTGTCCAGAGAACCACATTGCATTGTCACATTGCTGCCGATCCTCGCGTACTGGAACCTACCTCCTGTGTGAGACAGCAGAACATAATAAGTAATATGTCATACATCCATCAAGTGTCAGCAGGTCAAATATATTAAGTCAGACAAAAGACCTAAGCATTTGCAGCTTCAGTATTCTGCATTAGGCTGCATAAGGGATTTTTTTTTTTTTTTGGGATAACTCTGAATACTGAAAAAAGATCTCACACTGCTTGATATCTCATGATCCATTTGAATACCTCATTAGGTTTGGAGTCAAGAACTCAATAGAATATTTATGACTGCACTCTGTTTACCTCCAAATAAGATGCAGAGGTTGTTTACCCTGAAGTCTAAGAATCACATTTCCCTTAAGCTTTGAGAAGAAATCTTGAACAACTTAATCACTGGACATTTGTCCATGTCAAAAATGTAAAATGTTTTAAAAAAAAGGCATAAGACTAAATAAATGATACCCAGCATCATAGATAAAAAAGACAGTAGCTAGATGAAAAAAAAGAATAAAAACTGGACAGGTGAGAGAAAGCAAGCTCACCATTCCACAAGTTAGACCCTGTAGCATAGTCAGGGTGATCTTATCCTCTGGACGAACCGCAGAGGATGAATTTCATGAATTTAACCCCTGCTTTAAACCCACCACTTTCATATGGATTCAGATAGTCAATCCCAGACGTACTGGTACTAAACTAAACTAAACTGAACTAAAATAATTGTAAACAAATCTGGTAATATAGAATAAATTATACATAAACATTCAAGCTTTCTGCTTATATAATTTAATTTGAGAAAATTCTGTACCTTATGCTGTGTCAAAAAAACCTTTAGCAGAACTTCAAAATCTTGATAATAAAATATAACTTTAACGAATATCTACACTGAATTTTGGTTCAGAAAAAGATTGAAAGAGTCACAAATTTGAGCTCAATACTTGGCTGCCTTTTCAGAAGGTAAAGAACTAGTCAGATCTTTCAGCAAGATTATACCTCGAAAACATCAACTCATGCACAAACATGAATATATGTGGAGGTGTAGAACAAAAATCCCCCTGCGAGTATCTCCAACTTCAACTCAAAAAGCTCAGTGCTGTTATTCTTTCTAGGGGTGGTTCTAGGAAATATTATATTGTGGGGGTGCCAATAATTTTGAAACCAAAGTTTTACAGAAAAATATTGCAAGAATTTGTTTCTGCTTTTATTTCGGGTTATGTTTTGGTCTTGTCTCTGCCTGGATCTTGTGACTGATTCATTTTTTACCTGATTGTGTGCACCTGTTCCTTGTTTCTCCGTACTCAGTTCGTGTATTTATACCCTCTGCATTTCTCTGTTTGTTTGCAATGTTTTTTAACTGTGGCACATTTTCTCTTGTTGCTACTTTCTATATCCTGTAGTCCTTCCTGTTATTGATTTTGGTCTGTCCTTTTGTTTTTTGATCATTAATAACACCTTTTTAACCCTTTGATATCTTGGATATGTTTTCTGACTGCTATTGTCCATGTTTTTAATTCTTATCAATTTCCATTAATAAGCTTAGTACATACAGGGGTTAGACAATGAAACTGAAACACCTGTCATTTTAGACCACAATAATTTATTAGTATGGTGTA
>JAOUQY010000009.1:1072966-1084000 GCA_028566355.1 Doras micropoeus | reverse complement strand
TGTGTGTGTGTGTGTGTGTGTGTGTGTGTGTGTGTGTGTGTGTGTGTGTGTGTGTGTGTGTGTGTGTCTGTCTGTGTCTGTGTGTTTGTGCCTGTTTAGCCTTTTGTGAGTGCCAAAAAGGGCTAAATGTCATCATAATCCAGGTGAATTCATAAAATCACCTGGTCCTCACAAAAAAACCCCAAAAACAAAACAAAACAAAATTATAAAATACAAAAATAAATAAATAAATGAATAAATAGCTAGATAAATAGCTAAAAAATAGCTAAATAAATAAATAAATAAATAAATAAATAAATAAAGGTTTGCTCAAACATCCAGATATTATTTTTGTATATTTAGCCCAAAAATGCCCCCTAAATTTTCCTTTTCCTTACAGATCTTATGATTATACTTAGATTTATGCAAAACATTTTTTAAAAATATTTACAATAATCCTTATGTCAATGCAAGATCCTCAGAAAGGCAGTAAGACTATTTATATGTGCAAGGTTTAATGTTTTGCTGAGGTACAAATGTCCCTACAAGGACAGGAATATCCGCCCATTTTTAGCAAGGAGACATTTTGGCTACATTGTTTTAACAAAATAAAAAAAAACTTGAGGTAATTGAGTTTCGGTACAGGAGTAACAGTAATTTTGGTGCATGAACAACTATTGAATGAAGCAAGGCAGGTGTGTGTATGTGTGTGTACCATGTTATTATAACTTTGTGGGGACCAAATGTCGGCATAAGGATAGGAATATCTGATATTTTAGACCTGTGGGGACATTTTAGCAATTTTTTTGGTTACTGGGGTTCTTTTTTAGGTTTGATTTATGCCCATTGAGTAACAGCCTCAGGCTCAATGAAATAACCTATTCATTGAAATAGCTTCATTCATTTAAATGTAGTTGTGTCAAGCTGTGGGCTGATCTAGAATAGACTAGATTACTCAAATTAAATACGCTCACAGTAAACACAAATACTGCATTTAAATGAGGCCATGCTGACTGTGTTTTCCAGACGGGTTTATATTAATGTAGCATTCACACACGCGGCAACATTACTTACAATAAGATCCTAGCAGAGAGAGAGAGAGAGAGAGAGAGAGAGAGAAACCAAAACAAAAACCAAAATTTACTACCAAATATTTCTAGTTTGTGTTGGTGTAGGAGACCTTATGAATGATGATGATGATGATGATGATGATGATGATGATGATGATGATGATGTGTGTATCTCCGTGTTCACAAATTAGAAGTTGAACATTTCTGATTGTTTGTGTTGTGTTGTGAGGCAATGCTGATGTTTTCCTACAGAACATCATGTAACTTTAATTAGAGGTCAATGCAAAACATATTAACAAGATCACGTGAAGTCACATCGGATCTTTTCTCAGTAATTTACCAACATACAGTGTCTGGGGTAATATTGATATTCTAAGCACTTATCTGCTGTTTCCATGTGCTTTTTTTTTTAACCTAATCAATACCTTAGCTACACTGTAAGCCTTAGTCATAATCTTATGTATAATCAGCATCCTTATTTCATCCTTATTGCAGCTGTGTTCTCATTAACTACTTGACCTATAAACGTATCATCTAGTCAAATTCCCAATGGCTAAATCACAAAATTCATTCACACAATACATTTTTAGGTTACCATAGCAACATCCGGAAATGACAGCATGTAAGAAATGCCTGATTTCACTGCTTAGTGGTTTGTTTGCATGTGTCCCGTGCCCGAAGGAACCATTTGTCAAACCAGCTTTCTAAATGTGCTGCTTATGGATTTCAGAACAGTCTTTTTTTGCTCAGAATTGCATGCTTTTGAATTCAGCCATAAACATTACCTTACAGGATACAGAATGTGACAATACTATTGCTGTTAGTGTTGTAGTACTTGTACTCTTGAGACGACCTCTTCGCTTAGTCTCGCCTCAGATTGGAAAGCAATTCTACTTGATCTTGGATCGTTCTCGGACTAGATCGGGATGGATTGGACTCGTAATATTAGAGAGAGCTTTTTTTCCTCATCATAATGACGAGGATAAACTTTAACATTTTATACTCTCAAAGTAATTATACAATAAGCAATAAAATTAATGAATTAATTAATTATATTGACTGGTGCTATGTATTTGATATATAATGTTAGTAATGTGGGCAAAAGCTGACTTTTTTCAGGCCTTGGTCTTGACTGGGACTCACCTCCTCCAGAAATTTGGGCTTGACTGACCCAAAATCCCAAAGTCTTAGTCTTGATTCAGACTTTACCCTTGGTCTTGGTCTTAACTTGGACTCGAAATAAGTCTATATATATTGGTCTTGTCTGCATTGCTACCTCTAGGAACTCTAATATAGTAGTTAGTTTGCTATTAATTCCAGATTATGGCAAAACCATAATAGATTATGGTAAAATCAGAATCTGGTACATAGATTATGATAAAATCATAATCTGGTAAATAGATTATGATAAAACCATAATCTAGATTATGTCAAAATCTAGATTATGGTAAACCCACAATAGATTATGGTAAAGCCATAATAGATTATGGTAAAATCATAATTTGGTAAAAAGATTATGGTAAAATCTAGATTATGGTAAAATCATAATCTGGTAAATAGATTATGGTAAAATCTAGATTATGGTAAAATCATAATCTGGTAAATAGATTATGGTAAAAACTAGATTATGGTAAAATCATAATCTGGTACATAGATGATGGTAAAATCATAATCTGGTAAATAGATTATGATAAAACCATAATCTAGATTATGGCAAAATCTAGATTATGGTAAACCCACAATAGATTATGGTAAAGCCATAATAGATTATGGCAAAATCATTATCTGGTAAATAGATTATGGTAAAATCTAGATTATGGTAAAATCATAATATGGTAAATAGATTATGGCAAAATCATTATCCTTGTAAATAGATTATGGTAAAATCTAGATTATGGTAAAATCATAATCTGGTAAATAGATTATGATAAAACCATAATCTAGATTATAGCAAAATCTAGATTGTGGTAAACTCGCCTCAGAATTTTACTGTTCTACTCATGTTTAAAAGTTCAGCCCTGTATTATAATTTAGGATGCATAGGAATTATTTAACATTCTGTTTAGTGTGCATGATTAAAGACTATGTAAAACACATCAAACATGACTGGTGTCAGTAGTGCATATACAGTATCAGACTTTAAAGCTTTCATTAAACATTCAGTGTTTTATTTAACCTTTTATCTTTAATCTTTTGGTCAGTCTCTTGGCTTGACTCTTCACAGTGGTCCAGTAGAGAAATAGCTGCCAATAACACAGGGAATTTGAAATGCTATAGACACACTAGCCACAAGAAGTTTCACCTGAGCAATCTTTATATCTGCAGCATGAAAAATGCACAAGCACACAGTACACTGGGGTCCTCTAGTCCCAGTCCTGGAGGCCAAACATAGTCCAGCAAGTTTTCTGTTCAAAGACATAGTCAACTTCTACAATAATACGCTTTCATTATAAAGTGGCATTTTAAAATAAAAAAAAAATCTGATCTCGGTCCAGATGAGTGCTCCATCTCTGCATTAGAAATAATATTTGCCCATACTAATGTGCCTGAAAGCACATATCACATGATGTACACTGGGTATGCACTTGCCGGGGTAAACAGGAAGCTGTTAGACATGGGAATTGCCACAGAGTGCTCAAATAATAGCATTATAATATGCAGAATCTAACTGCACAACAGATGCTCAAAAATTCACCAAGGTCAGCGGTGTTTGTATTTCGTTATTCGTATTGCTTTCACCACGGGTAGTTGTGGACGATGTTATTTGTTGTCTTCCTGTAAAGGGTCATGTGATCAGAGCATGATGAATCAGGGCAGGAACATTGTGACTGATGATAAGATCCAATCAGGAATGTGGGTGTCTGCGTTAAAGCGCCTCGGAAACTCTGGAGTAGTATGGACGCCAAGCATAAAAGTAGCAAAAGCGATACATTTTAAAACGTATTAATGAGGACATAGCCAAAAACTCAGACGTTTCTGAGTAGGCACAGGACGTTCCTCAATATAAACTTGGTGTACTTGGTAGTACAGACTTGGTAAGTTCGAATCACGAGTACATATAGGACGGAAGGATGCTGGAAGGATGATATAACCACATACTTGAAATCTAAATAATGACATTCTCACCAAAAAAATCTTATAACTTCATTTCCGGCATCATTCCGAGCTTGGTGGGAAATGCATTCTGGGATATCTGACTGTCCCAAGTCTACGCAAGTCACCTGTGATGCATCGTTGATAATACGGGTGGAGCAAGAACACATCCGGGCATTTAAACTGTACTTGGCTAGATGCAGACTGTTGAATGGAACAGTACTTGGGCTGAGACTGATCACGTTTCTCAAGAACACGAGAACACAAGTACAAACAAGAACGCAGATTGAGAATCGGCTATAGGTTTATAACTGTGCTCAAGTTGTATCCATCCAGCTGGCTTTAGCAGTGAAGATTATATCATGTCTTTGACTAGTTTTATATGCTGAGATGGGCAATGTAATCATTTCCAGGGTATCTCTGAGATTTTAGTCTCATTTGAATCTGTCCTGTCAGTAATAGAGACTTTAAGCCCTTTAATGATGACAGTAAGGACAGCTGCGTCAACCCGAAAAATGCTGTAGCCATGGGAACCAAAGTAACTGAATATCACTGCTAACACTATGGTGGAACAGAGTGTTTGATAGTCTTTGTAGGATTTCATTGCCGGGATTTGAATCTCCCTACAATGCCAAAGCCATGTACTGTCAGGATGCAAATCGATTGCACAAAGTTTGGTAGAACCATGGGCTGCAGTGGCAGGAGACAGTGAGACTAATTTGCTCATGCACAGTTCAATTCAATTTTTTTCCTACCACTCTAGCCATTCCTACCACCATCTACGGTTAAATATTTTAAGACCTGCATGTGCACATATCTGGAAACATTCCATATTCCCATGCTTTGGCTTATATTGTGCAGCAAAATCTTATTTGGGAACAAACTCTGCTAGACCTTAGGATTGGATTTGGGGAACTTTGCAGTACCATATTCCCAAAATATTTCAAGAAATATGGCATACAATGACTAAAACAATGTGACATTTTTCTTTATTTGTCACATTATTCTTATAAAACCCTCATTTGGCTTACATATGGTCCCTAACTTACTTGTACCATCTCAAGATGTTGCTACTCTTTGAAATCTCCACCCACGATAACATATAAGCCTAGCGCATACGAACAAAAACACATACTTGTCCAACGGAGTGCAGCCAAGTTCAGAGCTGCCTCACTTCTTAGATGAATTAGTGGACATGGAAGCATAATTTAACCGCGCTTCATTGTCTTTAAGAAGATCTTGGAGTACACACAATCTGACAACATTTGTTGCGCTGACCTCCATAAGGAAAGATTGCATATTCCCACTCGTTGGCTTAAATTCTGCAAACTGCAAGAGAAATCTCTGCTAGACCTCATGATTGGATTTGGGGAAATTTGCAGTACCATATCCCCCTAATATTTCAAAATATTCGGTCCAATTTACTTTATTCCTATAAAACCCTCAAGAGGTTTACATATGGCCCCTGTACCATCTCAAGATATTGCTACTCCACCCATGAAACCTCCACCCACGGCAGTGTATAAGTCTAGAGTGCAGCCAAGTTCAGAGCTGCCTCGCTAGTTAGATGAATTAGTGGACATGGAAGCATAATTTAACTGCGCTTCGTTGTGTAACGTCTTTAGGAAGATCTTGGAGTACACACAAGCTGACAACATTTGCTGTGCTGACCTCCACGAGTAAACATTCTCATGTCTGTTTGAGACTCACTTGGCCATGTTGTTTGGCCCTATCAGCAGGAAAGGAACAGATCTATTTCACAGAAGAGCTTGTGTGAAGGACTGTATCTTGGTGCCAAATTTAGTAGAGATCTTACAGGCTTGGGGAAAGATTCAGAACAGGCGAGCTCATGGAAGGAACAACACCACGGCAGAATTTATCGGTACAACCCACCCGACTATCATGTTCCTGCTTTCCAGAGACGCCGAGATCGGAATCGTGGAGCTGGAGCATCTGGGATTTGTAGACGAGACTCCGGAGGTCCGTTTATGGAGCGATGCTATCAGGACGACACAGGAAGCAGAGAACCACGTTGCCAATTATGAAACAATCACATTTTGCACAGTAAATAGATTTGGGCCCTCGCTCTGCTGTGGCCCCCATAAACCCTCTCTCTACTCAATCCCTGATTATTTTTTATTCTCAGTGTCTTAGTCACAGGCAGATGGAGACATCTGACACTAACTAGGTGAAGCACTGCAAAAGCAGAGCATATCTGTATGTAGGAGGCTGAGTCTATAAACATGAATGGAATAAACGAAGAAAAGATGTGTTTAATGGTGAGCAAAGGAGACGTGTTTGTTTGGGATACCAAGCTGTCGGTGAAGAGTGCATCTATGATGTTGATTCATTGCAGGAAGAGAAATTGTATCGACAGACGTGCATTTGAATGATTCATACGCTGTTTATTTTCTGACATCTTCAGTGGTAAACAGCTGTTCAGAGGCTCGAAGGAATGGGGCACGTCCTTTTGGCTTTTGTAGTTTGACACGAGATATAATAAGCAGAATGACTCAAAGCAGGAGTGAAAACGAGCTCTCTGCATACTTTGCTGGCAGCATTATCATTTTAAGTGTCAGACACTTTTCCCCCTTGCTTTTTCTTGATAGAACCCCAGCTTGTAAACTCGCCATTACACTCACGTTTATTTTCTCTCTGTCTCTCTTTCTCTTTCGGTTTCTTCCTGTTACCTGATAACGAGACCTTTAGCTGTACATGCTGGGTCACACCTGTTTTCTTCCTCTATACTGGCAGGCAGAGTGCCGCAAGCTCCATCTGTTGACAACATCTGTACCCAGGACTAAGTGTTCACCAAACCCGCAGCATGCCATGGTGCCAGAATTCACACCTGATCCTCTTTAGGAAAAATGTGGATTTTTTTTTCTTTTCATTTAAAAGACCCTAGAAGTGTGATCAGGGATTAACATCCAAGCTGACATTTCTTTCTAATCCTACCCATACCTTTGGATAAGCTAAATCTAATATTCTCACAGCTGTACATTAGGTCCTGCAATCCACTGAACATCCAGTGCAATTAGCTCAGCTTCGACTCAACAACAAGGTTCTGGAATAGCGAGGACTCTACAGGAACCACGTGCTAAAATAAGCTGTAGATTAAAGGCAACAGCAGTGCCGCGCTCAGCAGAATGGGAAGTGGACAGGACAGTGGGTGCACAGATAGATTGTGTCTCATTTGCACTTAGGAGCTCATGAATAATTAAAATGCCAGTGATGGGCTTGTCTGGACTCCCGGCGCAATGATTGATGGAATGAAAAGAGGCTTTGTCTGCTTGCTCCTGATGGAGAGAGTGAGCAAGTGAGAGATCAAGAGAGAGAAGGGAGAGTCTTGAAGAAAAAAAATGACTGAATTAGCACCATACAGCCCTCCGCCACTTAATGATGGCTAAAGCGCAGGCTCTTAAAATGGCATTCATTTACAGTTCTGGGCTGCGAAAACATTCAAATTGTGTCTTTAATTAAAATAAGTAGATCTTTTTTAATGTAATGTGAGCATAGCTTTGAGAAATATACACTGAAGTACTGGTATAGCAGTTCATTCTTGGTAGGTCTCCTACAAGATCTTGGAGGGAATGTCGTTGAGGATGTTTGTTGAGGCCCCAGCATTGAATTCTGATGTTACTTGAGGCAGTGTTGTATATCTTATCACGTGAAACGATTCTTGCCGGCCGACACTGGTCACATTCAGCCAAACTTTTTACAGCCACACTGTATCGCTGTCGAGGTTTGGACGGAATTCTTGTAGACATGGTACACCCTTGAAATGCTCATCTGTGAAAATCCAACTATTAAAATTTTATGTTGAAAATCGCAAAATCTTGATAACTTGCCATTCTCACAGCTGAAACAGCTCTAGAAGCTTCCATAGATGTCTACGGCTTTATATACGCCCTGCCGGATGCGACCGATGACATGCATAGGTGATGTTTGCTCTGTATTTTACATAGTACCAGTTTTTCTGGTACTTCAGTGTACAGACCGGCTGACAAAAGTAACGTATTTTAATATTCTCTAATACATATCAGAGACCGCATAAACCGAGTGTGCAAAATTTCAAACGTACGGCTGTCAAGTATAGTTTCATCTTGAGCCGCATTGGCATTTTGTGTGCCCTCGAAGGGACACACAGCTAATTCATCTCTTGACTGAAATTACGTCAATGGCCTTGCTTCATGAAGTAGACCAAAATAGACCAGCAGCAAACTGCACCAGTTGATACTAAGGTCAGGATGTAAAGTCATAAAAATAACATTAAAATACAATTAATAAGGTAGACTATATGCCTATAGCCTACCTTATTAATTAACAAGTATAGTCTATAAGCCTGTTTTATATTTCGAGTCAAGTCATAGGATTATTAATGACTCTCTGGAGAAATAAGTTAGCTTCACAGATGATTGACAGTCCATGAGCAGAAGCCCAACTAAAAAACAAATGTCTTGCTTCAAGTATAACCGAGCCCCCAGCCATCCCACTTCAACACAAATCTAATTGTGTACACACACATACACACATGAGAGCAAATCAATCTTCCCACACACTCGGAGCACAGCAATGGCTGTTTTGATGATTTAGAAGAATGAAAGCAGACAGCAGCTGTAAGCATTCGTTTTATAAATGAACAAACTCTGATTGTCAATGGTGTCTATAAGATCTACGTCTTTTGGTTATCGGTTGGGAGAAAATAGCACCGGGAGCCAAGCGTGAGGAGGTGAGGATGGTATTTACCTTTGCAGGAGATTGATGAGATGTGCTGAAGGTTTTATGATGGTGGACCGTGCCATCGGGGGTCATTCATATAATTAGTCAAGTAGACAGCATTTTCATTAATGTACATCATTGATTGTGCTCCTGTTACCTCCTTCTGGGTTGGGTTTGTGACATTAATAATATCAGATCACACCTTCATTATGTACACAAACGCTCCGGAGTGGATCGTCAGCACCCGCTGTGTGTATATGCGTGTTTGATTTTGGGGAAATGTCTAGACTATGGCTCATTTCACACCTGGCATTAATATAATCCCGGTGCCCTGGGTGAACGGATCACAACTGGAGACACACAGCCGTTCACAACTGGCATTCGAAATGATTCTCTAGCACAAAGGTACTCCAAATCCAAGCCAAGTCTCTTATAGTTGTGCCATCTGTGGCCTCATGTGTGCAAAGTTACACAAGACAATTAAGGAGGGAATGACATTCAGCTCATCAGATATTTCCTTAATGTTAATGAACCAAAAACATAAAGTCTTCCGAGTCAAGTCTTTGAGAGATGAGTCACTGTGTGACTTAAATGTGACTCGATGTGTCCAAGTCACGAACTCGACTCCCCATCTCTGGTCTCTGATGACCACTTGTGATTGGTGCCATCCATCGTTTACACTTGAGAAAGTCTGTCATGCTATATTTCTTTTCAGACAGAAATGCCCTGCAAAATCTCATCTACCTCTAGAAACATTTTAATAGTTTGGGCTGCTAAAAAACTTATAAATGAGGAAGAGATTAGATGATCTAGGAAGCTATAATAAACAGTCACTTTTGTATTTTCTATTATAGCATTGTCTTTTTCCATTAGCCCGCTGTTTAGTGCAATTTCCAGGCTTGCACTGATTACAAACTTTCCAGCTAGGGAAAATTCCTTTGTTCCTGTCTGGGATGGATCGAGATGCAGTCGCAGTTGAACAATCAACATGATGTAGTAATATGCCTCACTGATCATCCCTGAAGGTGGTTTGAGTGCATCTTCAAGATGCATTTGACATCAGTCATTTTGCTCTATCTATTTATGATCTGATCACATGGTAATGCCAGGTGTGAACGGTGTATATGTGACTACACCAGAGCCTATGTGACAACATAAAGTGTTTTTTTTCCCCAAAAAAGACTTAAAGCATAAAACAATTTATTTATGGTTACTTAGGTAAACTACAGTATACTATATATACTATACAGTATGCATAGAAAACAAATGTGACCTTATCTGAAAAGGTTATAGCTTGTAACTGTGTGTCAAGGCAAATGAAAAGGGTTTTAAATGCTAACCCCACCCCTTTTCTGATGAACAAATAAGAAAGTAAATCAAACAGTTGATATTTATTACACCTGCTATTATAGTCCATGTGCAGCTTCTCTATCAGTGCTGAGGTAGTGTTATGAATGTATCAACAGATGTATCAAAGCTGCATGAATCTATAGTCTGGACCAGAAAGAAATCAGCCCCAGCCTCATTTCATCATTATGAGCATCACTGATTGTGTTTTTCCTGGTTATACAAAAGTTAAAACAATCTACATTTAGTAGCAGAAAAGGACACAGAACAGAACGATACGGACACAGAGTTTTGAACCTTATTTTTTATATAATTTTCCTTAAAAGGGAGCGAATGCTTAACCATATCTCACTGGACAGTTTAAAGGGTTCTAGATCTGAGGTTTATGTTATGTATCAATGATATAAACATTATAATATACTCATTCATTTTTACTTGAAACAGTTGTATATTAATGTAGGGGCGTAGTTTTTAATCTAGACGTGCAAATGCATTTGTGGAACTTTACTTTCACTGAGCGTAATGGAGCGATCCTTTTCAATATCATTTTCTGTTTTGGCTTTAAAAACCGAAAACTACTGTTTAATGAGATGTTTTGAAAGAGCAATAGTTTGGGTAAAGTTTTCTTTTCCAGGTATATGGTTTGTGTGTGTGTGTGTGTCTCTGTGTGTGTATATACAGGGGTTAGACAATGAAACTGAAACACCTGTCATTTTAGACCACAATAATTTATTAGCATGGTGTAGGGCCAATTCGTCTTGGGAATGACATATACAAGTCCTGCACAGTGGTCAGAGGGATTTTAAGCCATTCTTCTTGCAGGATA
>JAOUQY010000009.1:533595-544913 GCA_028566355.1 Doras micropoeus | reverse complement strand
ATATATATATATATGAAACCAGGGCAATCACTGTGAAATAGGTTACCACGACAACCCTGCTATAAATATATGCCTATTACATGTGAATGCGTTTCCCCAAAACATTGCCATCATTACAAAGACTGCTAGTTATCAGCAGTCCCCTAGAGTCCAGGTGACCCTACGAACCCCACATGGCCCAGAGATATTATCGGCACACATTCCAGAGGCTAAAACCACTCGTAACATCTCTCTACACAATCATCAGGGCCAGGATGAAACCAAGAAGCTGTCTTATCAATAGCTGCCCTCCTGACAGGATAACTTATCTACACAATTCTACTTGAGATGACAACATTTTGCAAGCATCCACGCCGGTTCCGAACAATGCCCGGTCACAGGGCTGATCCAAGGATCTGATTAAAATAGCATTAAAATAGATGCATGAAAAAAAAACAGCATGTTCTCGGTCTGTAATCTTCACTTATGGCGGCTGGAATTGAGCAACGCTGCCGATAAGTCTCCCACTCAGGTTGTGTCCTCTGAACGTACGCCAAGCAGTCGGCTTCGTAATCCTGTAAAAGGCTAGGGCCAAACCTATCATTTCAGCAAGGGTCTCTAATGTATAGAGCTCTTTGTTTTTATATTAAGTAACAAAAACGGTTTAGGGGACGAACGCCAAAATGTAAAGTTGCAATCCTAATTGTGATCAACTAACCCTGGAATCCCTTGTGCACAGTACAACTAAGCCGACATTAAATTCTAGCAAAGCTATTTCTTTCCCTCTTGACACTCACAACCCAAAAAAGACCATGTGCTTGAGCTGGGTAAAATTAAGCATCATAATTCATAAGCAAATCTAGGCCATGCCTTGGATATCATTGTAACGGTTCTTTAAAAAAAGGAAAAAAAGCACCTAACCTTTACAGATTCAGATTTCAATATTCAAAACCTAATTTTTGAAAGTGACCTGCCTGACAGCTGCCATCTCGAGACAAAAATCAATGTGTCTGTATTCTGCTTTTGGTCACTGTTGCTCGTTCCCCTTTGAGGAGTGATGCGATATCCTGTCTGCTCAGAAGATAATGTCATCTGCCCCGTGTAAATACTGACCCGTACGCCGGTCCTCCCTCCTTCACCAGTAATTGATGGAATTATGCACCCATGCAGTCTGCTTCCTCAGCAGATTTATTAAAGGGGATGAAACCGGGGCCTTAATACCAGCACACAGACGCAGCCAGACAGCAGAGTGATCGTGTTACAATCAATAGGCTTTAGAAATGCAATCCCATCACTCTGGCGAGGGGCACGTGCGGAAGTAGAGCGCTCTCTTTTGCATCCCTGCACTCGCTGGAGGCATGTCTGCAGATACATTATCTGTGCGGCTTCTCGGAGGACCGGCGCTGATAGTCGGGACTTCTAGAAACTGCCCGGAAGTCACTTTATCGCAGATAAGCGCTTGTTTTATCTTGAAAACAAAAACAACAAAAGCCGAGATCGAATAGAATCGTTTGGCGATCTCGGAAGTGTTTGAAAAGACCGAATGAGACGCGTGGCGAGCAGCTGCTCTTAAGAGATTTAAAGATTAATTGTCCATGATCTCAAATCCAATAAACAAAGCCTAATCAACATATCAAACCTACAGGGAAAAAACAGTCGCTGCCAATCCACCTCCACTCTTCCTACTTACATCAGCATGTAACAGCTGAATACGTCTCCACGGCTCCTTAAACGCTTCTCGAGAAGTGCAAATCGAGATGATTAATCATGCGTGTGTTATATAGAAGAGGTTAAAAATAACCATTTAACACACAACAGACTCCATGAATCAAACCCATCAGATGTGAGTGCCAGGAACAAGTGTTCTGACACGAAAATAAATAAATAAATAAATCTTTGCCAGCGTCTTGATGACGATGTCACCATTTTTATCCACGAGTCAGTATATGCTGAAATTTAATTTTTTTTCCAACTTCGGATTTTTTTATTCATTTTATTTTAAATGAATGGTGACTAGAGCAAGCAGTCTGTCTCAGGATGAAAGTCGCACTAGAGCCGCAGAGACAATGAGACGATGATGTCTTCAGCCATTCCCACCAATCTTCAAGGTTAGAGGACTGATTAAGACAGAAAACATGCACTGGCAGCAAATTTTCCCACCCTGTGAAACTCCCCAGACAGACTTTCAAGTAAAGCTGAACACAAAATGCCAAGCTCAACGCACCCCAAAGATCCGACACGGGTCTCCTGCACTGTTTAGGATTATTATTATTATTATTAATAAGAGCACATAATTTACCCTGCAGGATTACAACATGCATAATAAATATTAAACTTTGCTCATGAAGCTATGCCCTTGGAGATTAGTTTCAAGTAGATGAATGATTTAATGATTTTTTTTACTTATTCCATTTCTTATTTCTGCCAAACGGATTTCATTTTTAGTGTGTAAAAGATGTAAATTCAATTGAACCCATATAGCTAAATCAAGAAATTTACATTTCTCAGCATGCAAAATTTCTATAGTTTGACTGTCTTCTTTTTAGTGGACTGCAGTTTTCAGATAATGAATTCACAATCGTACACACGTCATCATACAACATGCAGCGATAAAAACTGAGACTTAGAACTGTTTTCATAAAACACAAGGTTTCAATGTGTTGAGTCTAAAGAAGCTTAGAGCCACCGTTTTCTCACATTACTGATAGAAGTCACTGATGGTTTATATCAATCATTGTGAAAGCGTGAAGGTTTAAGCTCGACTTTGCTTCAAAGTGCAAATGAGATGGCATGGAAGTTTGATGTTTGAAAAAGGGGGAGGGGGCGAAAAAAGGAAATCCAACTGAGATTCGAACTGAAGTCAACATGACGCAATGGCACAGAAATAATGCAAAGAAAAAAATAAAGCAATCCTAATTTCAGGAAATGTGCACCCTCCTTATTCAAATACTTGTGCTGAACACATTTCCTGTTCAAACGGTGCAACTCTCCTTTCCGCAAACAGCTGTGAGCAAACAAACTGCATGATAAGCTGAGAGTAAGCAAGGCTTCGGCGTGGGGAGATGTACATGTATGTTCTCTTTAGCATTGGCGTACCTGGGGATGGTCACACACTTGGTGTTGCCGTTCTGCGTGGTGATGGCTTTCTCCAGCTCATCCAGCTGGCCTGTCTTCTTCAGCTTCTTCACCAGGCTCTTAACGGCCTTCTCGCACCACTTCTCCTCCTGACCGTTCTGCTCTCCGCCTCCTGCTCCGCCCGAGCCGCTCGCAGACTTCTTCCAGCCCAGCAGGCGCTTCACCACCGGCGGCGTGAACGGCAAGATGGAGGACATCCTCAGTGGTGTCTGGGTTTAGCCGTTAAACGCAGTACAAGGTTTTGGGGGCGGGGGGTGAAAAAAAAATGCGGGATGAGACAAACCCGCTTCCTCAAGGAGGCTTTGGGAAAGAAGGCCACCAGCCCAAAGTGGCCTAGAGGTCCTGAGGAAATGTTAGTCGGGGTGTAGGGGCAGGAGAGGCACTTAGGAGTTGGAACAGGGAAGGGGGAGGGGGGTTGGCTGAGGAGTTACCTGAGTGAAGAAAAACAGAAATCAAAAAAGACTGATGACAGACCAGGGGAAATACACAGGCTCAAGGGGATTAGCCAGGAACCTACATACTGTTTTCACAGCAGAACCCAAAAGAGGGAAGAAAAAAAAAATAAAAATCAGTGTTATACTTTGACATGCATCACAAAGAACACTAAAAAGGCATTTAAGGCAAATCATAGCTATTTATCTACAAATTAGTGTGCATAAAAGCAATATCAAATGCGTAACATGAATACATTCTGCACATGAATAAAACCGTTCAGCCACCACACCGGCAAGGAATATTAATATAACAGCAGTTTGTTTACACAGGAAACGAGGCGGCATAATTATTCCTGGAGGATTTCTGATTTCTTACTGTATTCCTGTCTGGAATAAAAAAATAAATAAATAAATAAAAAAACGCTCATACACCATGCGTTAAGTTCAGAAGTGACTCCTGGGAAGATTCACCACGCCATCTGAACGTTTTCGAGATAACACAAAAAGTCCAGTGATGGAAAGCATGCAAGGTTTTCCACTACAAGCCTTCCCAGTTTAAACAGATCTGATTTGAGGGAAGAAGGAAGAGCCCTGTGTTAAAAGAAGCTGAGATTTCCTTGTTCCATGCTACAGTGACACTGTTGTCCCTCTGAAATCGTGCACAGATGCTGATGGGGAAGGGGAAGGGGAAGGGGAAGTGGAAGTATACGTTTTCAACAAGGGCCTTGTTTAGCTTTCCAATATCACCCAGTATGTAATATACATGCACAAAGAAAATGTGCATCAAATCAATGTGCTAGAATTCAGACTAGTTCATGCTGTAGAAAGGGACAGCCTGAGGAAAGCAGATGAACTGCAGTGCTTATTTATTTACTTATTATAACAATCTAGTTATTGAGCAATGCTATATAATAGTGCATATATATATATATATATATATATATATATATACACACACACACACATACACACACGTTTGCTGATATCTACACAAAATCCATGGGTAAATGCCAGTGCAGCAGACCCACGGCGCTCACAACTAAATAAACAGTCATGCAGAAAGTAGCTTTACACCCAGGATAAAGCTTTACATTTTCACTTCATCGCCCAACTAAATCCAATCCAATGAACCGCCTTCAACCCGTGTAATTAACAAACCAACCAAGCAAAAAAAATGAACAGAAAATGAACAATGAACAGAAAACAGGCCCGATGCTGAAGCAGCGCTAGCCACCAAGCAATATTATTTTTTATTATTATTATTCTCATTTTTAACCCAACTCTCATATTTCTTACCTCAAGCAGATGTTTATAACCGGTGGGAATGGATGTGTCCACCAGCTGCATGAAACACTCCCGGTTTTCTGGAGCGAATCGATCCCGCGGACGCTGAGGATGCTACGGCAGCTACAATGAAACAAACCCGGAGCATGAATGCAGCAACAACCGGACGCGGTTATACACCAGCCCACTGCTACGCTTTGGCTCTTTGTGTATATATTAATTTTTTTTTTAATAATAATACATTTACAGAAACAAAGCGGTAAGCAGTTACGGTGCTGTTTGTTCGGTAATGATTTAGCTAAACAACTCGGCGTCCTCCTCTAAACCCTGGCCATTATCAACACAGAAAACCGCTAGCAGCGCTTTGCTACTTTGTTTGACAGAAAAATAAACAGGTTAGAGACGTGTTTGCAGTCAGTTTATCTTTCTGAATAATGGCGCTTATTTTTTAAAAACTCACCTCAACAATAAGTCGTGTAGGAATTCAAAACCGGCCAGTCAACAAGCAGCAAAAAATGCTTTAAGTATGTATAAAAAAACGAGTTTAGACTGTATTTTCCTTCCCCTGTAGCCAAATTACAGCACCAGACGACGGCCTCTCTCTCATACAACCAACCTAACCTTAATGCGCGCAACGCGATACTTTCCCGCCCACTAACCCTCCCTCGGATTCTCATTGGTTGAGATAGAACCCTATTCTGGCTGAGGTACACCAATATGTCCTGTACTATTGGCTGAAAAGCAACGTCAATCCTGCAAAACGTCACGTATCCAAAGTATTCGCGTTTGCTATTGGCTAATCAGATTCACTTCGTCGTTTGTGATGTTTAGATTGCAGTATGAAGCTTGTGATTGGCCAACGTGGCTGTCAATCTACTGACTTTCTGATAGAACCAAACGGAACAGGGGTAGGGCAAGTGTAAGTGGGTTAGAGCCGTCAAAACGGAGAGCGTATTCATCCGCCATTCAACAAAGGAGAATAAATAGGGCTTAGATTTATTGTTTTGCTTTTATGAAGCAACTTGTGTAACAGTGATGTCCTTTTTGACATTGCAACAGTCTACATTTTAGTGTGATGATATCTATAGAAACCAGATTTGCTTTTTTTTATTAATTGCTGCCTAAATATATTTGCACCAGGGAAAATGATGCCAAATCACAAGACTTCACGGATTATTATAAAAGTCATACAAGATAATTTAAATACAAAAAAGCTGTCTACGTCAATATTTCTACTCAGCAATACTACATGCCCCTGACTGTTATGGTGTTAGGGTTGCCAGATTGTAGTGTTTGTGTCGAAATCCTTCACATTTAGCTTTTTTTAAATTCATGATAATTCTTTACCAGTTATACATCTAACAAAATTTAAATATATGCAAAATGTCCCACATTTACCTACTGCAAAAAAATCCATATGTTTATAAACATACCATGTGATCGCTGCCAAATTCTCAAATCTGCCCTAAAAAAGCCCAGTCTTGACAGCAGAAACATCAGCAACTATAGCCCAGAATCTCTCCTCTCTTTCCACTCAAAATTTCTTGAACGTGGTGTCTACAATCAACTGTCTCTCTTTCTCTACCAGAACCAGCTTCAGGACCCAAACCAGTCTGGCTTCAAACTGGCACATTCCACTGAAACTGCACTCATCTCAGTGACAGAGAAGCTCCATGCCACAAGGTCAACTGGGTTGTCATTGGTCTGCATTCTTCTTGACCTCTCTGCTGCCTTTGACACAGTCAACCATGATATCATTCTGTCCATCCTTTCTAACCTTGGCATCGCAGGCTCTGCATGGAAGTGGGTCAAGTCCTACCTGGAAGTGTGCTTCTACCGGGTGACATGGAGTAGCTCAACATCCACTCCATGCAAACTCTCCACTGGTGTCCCACAAGGCTCGGTGCTGGGACTTCTTCTATCAATATACACTCGCTCACTGGGAGATGTCATCTCTTCACATGGCTTCTCCTACTATTGTTATGCTGATGATACTCAGCTCATCCTTTCTTTTCCTCCTCTCGGGTCGTATCTCGTCATGTATATCAGATATTGCTTTATGGATGGCAGCCCACCACCTCAAACTTAATCCAAGCAAGACAGAGCTGCTTTACATCTCGAGAGCTGCATGTCTTTGTTGTGTTCTCTGAATTTCCTTTGAGAACACAATGATCACTCCTTCTTCAGAAGCACATAGCCTTGGAGTAGTTGTAGATGTTCAACTCTCTTTCATGGCTCATGTTGCTAACCTGACCCGGTCAAGGGAGGCCACCCAGGTACTTGTTCAGTATCTTGTCATCTCAAGACTTGACTACTGCAACTCTCTCCTGGATCCAGAATGCTGCAGCTCGACTTGGATTCAACCTTCCCAAGTTCAGCCATGCCACTTTGGTGCTGTGGACACTTCACTGGCTTCCTGTAGTAGCTCATATCAGATATAAAAACCTGATGCTGGCCTACAAAGCCAAAAACGGTCCAGTCCCTCCCTACCTGATGGCAATGGCTAAAGCTCGATGCCTACCCAGAGCCCTCATTGCCGCAAGTACGGCTCGTCTTGACCCACCATCATCCAGGACACATGGGAGGCAACCATCCAGACTCTTCTCTGTCCTGGCACCAAGGTGGTGGAATGAACTCCCCTTCAAGACCTTGCTACCTTCAAGACCCACCTCTTTCGAGAGCACTTGAATGAGCACTAACACAAAGCTGTTACACACTTACAGCAGTTATTGTATTCCCTATGTCTTGTTCTTCACTGGCTTTATGTAGTTTAGGAATACTTCTAGCAGTATCATAGCTCAAAGTAGCTTGAATTCAGGTCTACCAGCCTTAGCTCTAGATACTCCAGTTAATGACTAAGTAAATGACTTGTAAGTTGCTCTGGATAAGAGCGTCTGCTAAATGCCATAAATGTAAATATGAATGTAAAGTCTTTGATTAATGTTCTATAACAGCTGCT
This sequence comes from Doras micropoeus, assembly GCA_028566355.1. Classification (NCBI taxonomy): domain Eukaryota; kingdom Metazoa; phylum Chordata; class Actinopteri; order Siluriformes; family Doradidae; genus Doras; species Doras micropoeus. The sequence goes on along the minus strand of JAOUQY010000009.1, from coordinate 537,122 downwards.
CTGACACATACTCTACAAGTTGCTCTCATTTAAAACATAGGTTTATATGAATGCATACATTCTTGTATGTTATTGTTTCTACAGTAACATCTAATTCTCAATAACTTGTATAGTGCCCATGCTACATAATCTAAGCTTCTTTTTCTGTTAGGAGATATCCCAGGTGTCAGTGCTTTGGTCTTGGAATGGACGGAATGGACACATTTGCACTTTAAAGGTTCTCAGTAACAGAATGAGACAAACTTCATTTTTCTGTCTCATTAACTTTGACAGTGAAAAAAAAACAGTTTGAATATGCTGAATATGGCAACCCTGTTACTGGTTGTCAGGAGCACACAAATTGCCTGGAGACTCAACAACACTCTTTCTCTTCTCTTCTCTTCTTTCTTTTTATTTTTTTGTACCCCAAGTCATGGATTCACTAATTTGTGCAAAGTGTAATATGACTTTTAGATCCATGCATTTTCTGATGAAACATAAGGAGAAGTTTTGCATTGGTGTGGTTTCTCAGTCTGAGGTACAGCTCTCTTAGAACTACTAACTTTATAGCTACTGGATTGCTCTTTATGATATTGTAGGCATAGTATCAGCGTATGTTTGTGTTAGATATTTTGCAATGTGTTCATCTTTATATAAAGATAAAGCAAAGACAAAGGCATGTACACCATCATTGGTCAGCATATACAGTATGTTCAGGTTCCATAGTTGCTGTGATAATAATTGGAAAATCTTTAAACAAGACTCAGAAGATAAGAGAAAAGATCAGGAGGCATCAGCAGCACCGGAGTTTGCCCGAGACTGACATATTTAAGAGTCTGCAGGCGTCTCAACATGAGCCTAGTCCTAAACCTTTCAACAAATCAGTAAGAATTACACATAAACAGTCCCATGGCTGTTTCACAACCAGTCATTTTTAATTGTTTTCTTATGTTTCCATGTAATTTCAATGAGTTTAATCTAGATACTGTGCATATTTGAACAGACAGATCACTCAGACAGATCAGACGCTCATCACACTCGAGACCTGGCTGAAGTTCATGAGTGCAGTGCAGTGCTATCTGATGGGCGCGAACAACTGGACATGCAAAGACAAGGTAATTCAGTTCTCCTTAAATTCTTAAACAGCTTTTGAAAAGGAAGAGAAAAAAAATCGTAAAGAGTGCTACTTAAAATCATTCCTGGCAAACGACTGGCAAAGTGTGCGCTTATTCTGGATAATAAGCCCTGAATTTTTAAAGCCCCATAAAAGCATGTTTATTGGGTGTAGCGTGGAATATACCAGCACCAAAAGTCTCTTATTTCAAAGAGCTAACATTTAATTCTGCCTTGATTGCAGAGATTGATTACAAGCTGCAAGAGCTGGCTGGTCACAACGGGAAAGTGGCCGAGCTGGAGAGAACGATATTAGAGCTGAAAGAACACGAGCAGAGAAACACTGCTTTACTGGAGACTCTAATGGATCATCTACAGCAGAACGGGTCAGTTCAGTCAAATGATCAGGGTCTGAAACTCATCCTGACTTAAAGAAGCGGTTTGTAACATCTACAGCCAAATTACTGCTTGGAAGAGGAACTACACTTGCAATAAAATCTTTGATAATCCACTGAAACCACACCCTCTGTTTAAGTTCTGGATGGCTTTGAGGTCCCTTATAGAGACCCGTGGCAGAGCTGAGCAGAATTTCATTACAAAATGAATAATAGAGATTAATACGCAAGTCATTCAGAATGGTTTTGTCTAGAACAAACAACAATGTTGTGGATTTTTTTCTACAAACCCCATTTCCAGTGAAGTTGGGACACTTTCTTTTTTCTTAAAATGCAATGAAAAACTAAATCTGTAATTTGTTAACACTTTTGAATTTAACAGACAAAAAGACTTTCAGTGCCTTCAAAAATAAGCTTACTTCTATTTGTGAAATCGAAACAAATTTGGAAACTGATGCCTGCAACCTACTCAAAACAGTGACATCAATAACAAACCTACATATTATCTCATAGGCAGGACATTCATCAGAGCAATGACTCAACCCAGCACATAGCTCATACCGAGAAGAGAGTAACAGAAAAATACATACCCGTGTACGGCTGTGGAGTGCTTTCTACAGAAATCAGGTACTAGAATACAGTAAATTCACGTTTCAGCCACACTTATATGACTCGCCTTATTGCGGAACTGAGTCATGAAGCAAACTGGAACTTTATCAAATGTATTCATCCATGTAATACGATAATCCTTTCCACAGTACCCTTCGCATCTCCTATCTCCAAAGTGGAGGAAAGGATCCTCATATCCTGGCTCACCTGCAGCATTTGTTGGACGCGGCCATCAAATTAGAAACGCAGGCTGGTAAAACGGCTCTACCCAAGACCAAACGTGAGCTCGCAAACTCCTTGTAATATTATAATACTGCTATACTCCTATATCACTTACGATAATGTGTGTTGGTGCTGTCGTGCAGGTCAAAGGGACAGTAGAAAATATTTGAGCGGAGAACTTGTGTCTACAGAGCTAGAAAACCAGCGCTTGGAAGAGGAAATCATGAAACTGGAGTTAAAAAGGAGAACATCCAGAACAACTTCAATAAGTAATATCTGACTTAGAAGCAGGCAATATGACAAAAAGTATCACAGCATGCTAACTGAAGATGTTACACAATTTACAAACATTTTAGCTTAGATTCCGTAGTAAATTGACCTAAAATAATAAACTCCCCAATCAGAGTTTGTACTTACAATATCTAAAATCTCAGAAAAGTTATTTTGTGGTATACACTGAAGTACCAGAAAAACTGGTACTGGAGCCTATGCAAAATCCATAGCAACACCACCAATGTACGTCATTGATTGCGTCCATATATAGAGTGATAGACATCTGTTGAAGCTTCTAGAGCTGTTTCTGCTGTGAGAATGGCAGGCTATCACGATTTTGCAACTTTCAACACGGTTTAATAGTTGGAGCTCGTGAGATGGGTCATAACATTCAGCGGTAGAAGCAAAGATTGGATTTTTACGTATGAGCATTTCAACGGTGCACTGTGACTACAAGAAATCCGGCAAAACCTCAAACTTATAGCCGCAGCATGGCCGTAAAAAGACTCTGGGTGAACGTGACCAGCATTGGCTGGCAAAGAATTGTCATCAGAACATCAGAATTCAATGTTGGGGCCTCATCAAACATCAGTGTGAGGACTGTGCAACTTTCCCTCCAAGATCCCGTGGGGGACCTACCAAGTATTAACTGGTAGTTAATACCTGCCATTCAAGTATTAACTGGTAGTTAATACTTGGTATACCAGTTGTTGGTTGTTTTTTTTTTACCAAACTGGTATACCAGTTTTTCTGGTACTTCAGTGTAATTTATCATAGTATTGATATCATTGATATCATCATTTTGCCCTGCCCTAATCTTATTCTTTAAAATTATGTTTAAATATTCAATATGTATAGCAATGGGCGACACGGTGGCTCGGTGGGTAGCACCATCGCCTCACAGCAAGAAGGTCCCGGGTTCGATCCCCGGGTGGG
>JAOUQY010000009.1:495424-514872 GCA_028566355.1 Doras micropoeus | reverse complement strand
AGTGTGTTCTCTACAGTCACATGTGTGATGGAGAAAAGGACTGCAAGGACGGGTCAGATGAGGAGGAGTGTGAACGAGAGTGTAAAAAAGGTAGAGATTTTGTATTTGTTGTATATGGCATGCTGATCAAAAATTAGTTAAAGGTAGAATACGCAGTTTTTTCCAAAGCACCTCATGGAACTGGATTGTAACTCACTCCCTCACAAGTATAGCACCTGGAAATTTTCCACAGGTGGGTGCTGTTGTACTTTTGCATCCAATGGCCAACCATGTTGGATTTTGAAATACTCATTACATCTCAACAGTGATCAATTAATCAAGTGCAATATCTGTCCAGACGTTTCATTCAATTCAAATGAACCCTATCTATGCAGTCATGAACAAAGTCTTCCATAGCACTAGGCTGTCACATTACTAAAGCTAGTTGCACAAGAATGTATTTCTTATAATTGTTGATGTGAAGATTTTACATATATTGAATTTCCTTTTTTTTCTCATTTCTAATGTTTCTTATCTGTGTGTGAGTGAAGGAAAGAGAGGCTGGTGAGGGAATGTCTGTTTAGCACAGCTATAATGCAGATGAGAACAGGAATTACTGTGCTGCCATTACAGGTATTTTTATTACATCAGAATGAGACAAGAGTGTATGGTCAGGGTGATATCACTCCTCCACTCCACTTTATATTGTGGACTAGATTGTCCATACCTCCACCAATGCACAATTTTTGGAGGCATGGCTTTTGAGGGAACGGGGTGAGGTGTAGTGGTTTGTGTGGGTTTTTTTTCCCTCCCAGCTGGATGCTTTTCTTGCTGGTTTCTCCAAAATCACATGCCCTAGTCCCCATAACATTAAAACCACCTGCCTAATATTGTGTGCGTTTTGCCAAAATGGCTCGAACCCAGGCATGGACTCCACAAGACCTCTGAAGGTGTGCTGTGGTATCTGGCACCAAGACATTAGCAGCAGATCCTTTAAGTCCTGTGAGGTGGGCCCTCCATGGATCTGATCATAGCTGTCCATATGAAGTAAAAGAAAACATTATTCATCAGACTAAACTACCTCCTTCCATTGTGTTTTGGAGATGCTTTGAGCACTTTGTCTTGCCGTCACAATTTGGCTCTTGTCATAGTTGCTCAGATCCTTACGCTTGCCCATTTTTCTGCTTCCAACACCTCAACTTTGAGAACTAATTGTTCCCTTGCTGCTTAATATATGCCACCCCTTAACAGATGCCAATGTAACAAGATAATCAAATGTTATTTACCTCACCTGTTGGGGTTTTTTATGTCTTAAGGTTATTTATTGTGTTCAATCAGCTAACCAGTCTTCAAGTTCAGAGCTGTTGACCTGTCTAGTGGTTTGTGGTAATGCTGATAATCTGGCCATGACTGTTTTATTTGATCTTTAGCATTGCATGTTTTGAAATAAAATTTGTTCCTTAGTGCACGTTTTCCTGTAATACACCAGGGCAGTTTCAGTGTGCTCATGGACGACTGTGCATAGACAAGATGCTGGTGTGTGATGGGAGTCCTCAGTGTCAGGATCGCTCTGATGAAATGGGCTGCTTTACACGCACCAAGAGCTGCAGCCATCACTGTGACAATAAGAACCGCTGCATCCCAGAAAGCTTCCTGTGTGATGGGGAGAGAGACTGTATGGATGGAACTGATGAAGCAGACTGCTGTGAGTGTGATATTGTAGCTTGTGGTCTAACCTTAGCATTTTAGTAATACTGACTAATCCACATACTGTGTGTGTATTTATGGAGATAATATAGAATGAAGGTTACCCATCCTCTATGGCAAGTACAGAAAGCTCAGAGTAAATCAGGTTGAATCAGGAAGGGAGATAACAGATGATTGGGTATGCTGTTTATCATGCATTATGATCAGGTCTTTATCTTTACAGCCTCTGGAATTGGAAATACAGTCAACAACAGCAAGGCATCTTCTGAAGTGCTGCAAATAGGTTTATCAGCTCAGCGTCCAGACTGTAGAAGCCCCTCAGTGTTGTGTGAAAGCTCGGCATTGTGCATGTCCCCGGTTCAACTCTGTGACGGAAAGTTGGACTGTCCTGATGGTTCTGATGAGCTTTCCTGTATAGATTCATGTCAGAAGATGGGTAATGTGAATGTGTCTTTTGTTGGTTTACATGTCCTAGAAGCAGACCATACGTGAGTAACACTTTTCTGTATTTTCAAGATGACTTCCTCTGTAAGGACAAAAAGAAGTGCATCAAGCAATATCTGGTGTGTAATGGACACTCTGACTGTTCTGATGGTTCTGATGAGATGGTCTGTCCTGCTGCTGTAATGCCAAACAATGCAGCTGCCTTAAAGTGCCGTTTGGGCTCAAAGCTCTGTAAGGATGGCACCGACTGTGTGATGAACACCCATGTGTGTGATGGAGAGGTTGATTGTAAGGATGGGTCTGATGAAGAGGGGTGCGATCTTCAGTGTAATCCAGGTCAGTTGTTCGTTTATTTAGGATGATCCTTGGTAATCTGCTGTAGTTTTGAGTGACTCTTGTATATTGGCTCAAGGCCACCAAGGCTTTAAGTTTTCATGTCACTATCTCATTCCTTTAAGCCATAGCTATCTAACAGTTGCTTGCTTTTATGAAAATGGCAAAAAAAAATTTTTTACAGAGACTGTGATGTAGGTTTTTCGTTAGTCATCAGAAATTCTTAGTCATGCTAATATTTAAAGGCTTTTAAGAAATCAGCTGCTATTTGAGGGTCCTATAGATCTTTAGTTTGGGAAGCTTATTACCAAACACTGGTTTTTGAAGTATGATGAACTGATTACGCAACACCTGTTTACCAGGGTGAGGGCTTATACAGATGAAAGCTGTACATCTTGATCAGTTTAGAAAATGTTGTCTAAACTTTTGTGACCATAATTATCCTTTCAATTGACTTTACTCAAGGTTCTTTCTGGGTTGAGGGTTGTATTAAAATCTGTTTTTTTTAAAATTAATTATTAATTTCTTTATTTTTTATTTCTTTCGTTTAACATTTACACCCAGGTCAGTTTCAGTGTAGACATGGCAGAAAGTGTATAGACAGGAAGAAGGTGTGTGATGGGTTTCCTCAGTGTCCAGATAACTCTGATGAATTAAAATGCTGGAAACCTACGAGAAGCTGCGCACTGCTCTGTGATCAAGACAGTCAGTGCATTCCAGAAGTTTTTATCTGCAATGGGATCAGGGACTGCTGGGATGGATCAGATGAAACCGATTGCGGTAAGTATACTTTCTGAACTTGATCAGCTTTTGCTATGCAACGGGGAAACTATTTGCTACAGAATTCCCCCCCTGGGACAGTTCTAGTAGAGACGGTGGTAGGGGTGTGGCCACATGGGTGTAACAGGGTTAACAGAGTGCAACAGAGTCCTCTCCTGGGAAGTTTATTACTGCTGTGCAATTTTTTTTATTTTTTATTTTTTTTGAAACTAATTGGATAATCTAGCTCATCTTAATTTGTATTATATAAATATAATAAACATTGTTTATTATAATAGCATTGTAGGCATTCATTCAAAATTATAGGTAAGCTACAGTCTGACACCAAAATGTATATATGGAAAAGAGCATTTGCAAAATGTCTTCCAAAACCCAAAGGCCTGAGTGCATGAAATGTGCAGTTATCTCTTCTCTTGACCCTAAGTTTGGTATGTTAAAACACAGAGCTACATTTTTCAGCAGGCAACCCTGGACCACATTCCCATTGTAAAAGCCCATCTATACCATGCCTAGCGACCTCAAAGTGCATCTCCCAGAGTCAGCTCTGTGATGGCAGAAAGGACTGTGCCGATGGGTCTGACGAAAGACCATGCCTTCAGCGCTGTCCCTATGATGGTAAGAGAATTTTTTCCAAGTTGGTCAGAAACTATCTGAAAAGACACCTTCAAGCTGCTGTTATTATTATTATTATTTATTGTGTTCTCTTCTAGATGACTTCCTGTGCAAAGATAGGAGAAGGTGTATTGACAGGAAGCTGGTTTGTGACGGACGTCAGCACTGCACTGATGCTTCTGATGAGATGGACTGTCCAACTGTGGCTGCTTCTACCGCTGAACCTGCTCCCGTAAAATGCCGTTTGGGTTTGACGCCCTGTAAGGATGGCAGTGACTGTATCCTGTACAGTCACTTGTGTGATGGAGAGGTTGATTGCAAAGATGGATCTGATGAAGAGGGATGTGATGTGAACTGCAACGCTGGTAAGAAAACATGAAGCAAATTTACATCTCTTTGGTCTCTGGTACTGAATTCTTAAACTGTTTCTAGGACAGTTTCAGTGTGCTCATGGAAGGAAGTGCATCGATGCCATCCTTGTGTGTGATGGTAAGCCGAATTGTCAAGATCGTTCTGATGAAATGGACTGCTTCAAACGCACCAAGAGCTGCAGCCATCGCTGTGACAATAAGACCCGCTGCATCCCAGAAAACTTCCTGTGTGATGGGGAGAGAGACTGTGTAGATGGCACTGATGAAGCAGACTGTGGTAACTTTTCTTTTTTAATTAATTTATTTTTTATCATAATGTATAAATGGCTGGGATTTTGTACCTGCCTCTAGTGTTATCCAGAACTCAGTTGATCTAAATGAACTGTGAAAACAGCAGCATTTTTAATGTACATATACTGAAATGTATATTAACTGAATGTGCAAGATGCCACATAGAAAGGAAACAATTAATACCCCAAACAATGAAGGACATCTTCAACACTGGAAATGCAACAATGTTCATTAACTTTCCTAAAATAAACCGGAAAGACTACATTTGAGAGAAGAAGCAATCTAACTAACAAAGATGAACTGAAATGACTACACCTGTACTGCCATGGAAAGAACCCATAGTGATTAAACATGGCGTTAAAAATTCTAAATAAATTTACATATGCCAAATGTGTAGCAAAATATAGATATTGTGGAGTAAGACAACAGAAACCAGTTTTCCTATGCATTTTAAGTAATGTATTGGTCAAAAATTTAAAATGCACAATTACACATATGGAGCTTCCAAGTGACACAACAGAAATGGGAAGAACTAGCTAGTGAGTAATGGCAGATTGGGAGAAAATGGGATAAAGAAAGTAAATTGTTACTAAATTATGAAGTAACGTATGATAAAGTAACTATTGTACAAACATTTAGATTACCTGCAGACTCTGTTGTGTACCAGTCTGCCTTGGTAATGCATAACCACAATTCCAAATCCTTTCCCCTGAAACTGTAGTGCCATAGGATTTAACCATACAGATTCATATTTTTATTTACAAGTAACTTTTATGCATGCTTTCTGGAATAATACTTAAAGAGTTTTTTTTTTTTTTTTTTTTTTTTTATTGCCATCTGTTGTACTTTTAGTGAAGGAACATGGACCATATGATTTACAATGTTTAGGCTATGTGCTAAAATACCACCATGCTTTTTATGTCTGGGATTTTGTACCATAGACGCATGAGAATGTTTAAGTGTTTCTATTTTTATTACTGATATAATAGTTGTTTACTTCTTGATCTCATGCTTTAGGTTACCCTACACAGCTGAAAAGCTGCGATGCCCCTTCTGTGTTGTGTCGAGGGGGGAAATTATGCATCTCTAACGCTCAGTTGTGTGATGGAAAGCGTGACTGTCCAGATGGCTTTGATGAAGAGTCTTGCGTGAAAAAATGTCCAAAAAAAGGTATTGGAATGATTTGAGATTTTAATTTTTTTCCTTTACTTTTTAATGGACATGAGTTTCCTCTTACAAAAACGTACTACATAATTAAGGTTAAATGCATTTTTCTGATATTTGACTCAATGATGTATTTAATTTTATTTATTTTTTAAATGAAATCTAGGTTACTTCCTGTGTAAGAACAGGAGGAAGTGTGTTGAGAGGCGTTTGGTCTGTGATGGCCGTTCTGACTGCACTGATGGCTCTGATGAGGCGGGATGTCCCACTGTTTCTATAAAGCCAAATATAGCAAGTCCATTAAAGTGCCGTTTGGGCTGGAAGCCTTGTAAGGACCAAAGCGACTGTGTGCTCTACAGCCATGTGTGTGATGGGGAGATCGACTGTAAAGATGGCTCTGATGAAGAGGACTGTCAATCTCAATGTAGACCAGGTAATGCATATAAATGGTTATTGATGAATATTATGTCATTAACTGCGTATATTTATCATGCCTTTGTGCAATTTTTCCCAGACCAATTTCAGTGTGCTCATGGGAGGATGTGCATAGCCAAGAAGCTGGTGTGTGATGGGTATCCGGACTGTCAGGATCGCTCTGACGAAATGCACTGCTTTACACGCACCAAGAGCTGCAGCCATCGCTGTGACAACAAGACCCGCTGTATCCCAGAAAGCTTCCTGTGTGATGGCGAGAGAGACTGTATGGATGGAACTGATGAAGCAGACTGTAGTAAGTCTTTTGTCAGTGGTGTCCTAAAATAATAAGATAACAATCAAATTTATTAATTGCCTATTTTCTGTCATTGAGTAAGATGGTTCTTTTGTTTTCTGTTCAGCTTTCAGTCCTTCATGGAATGTTAATGTTCAGAAGTGTGTAGAATATTGCATATTGAAATGGAGTGTTCAGAAAGCACATGAGTAGTGTCAGGTGTCCACAAACATTTGGGCATATACGGTCACTGTCCACTTTATTAGGAACACCAGAATGCCTACACATTCATGCAATTATCCTATCACCGAAATATGTGGCAGTTGCACAATGTAAGAAAACATTCAGACACTGGTCAAGTTCAGTTAATGGTTCATATCAAACATCAGAATTTTTCAGAGCAAATTTTTCATGTCTCAACCGACATTCTCAGCTCTACTGCTCATCCCACAAATGCATGTTCCTTACAAATGTGGCACAATTTAAAAGGGAAATTAACAGGCTTTCCAACGGTATAAGATTTATTGCCAAGAAGCATTGTTACAACAAAGAAATAATCTACCAAACACAAATTTCCTTACTTTTTGTGCTATGTTTAAATCTAAAAGGCTTTAACATGTGGCCTTTAACATTTTGCACCCCTTTTCCTTACTGGATGTGCATAAAATGTGATTACCTTAGGCTCTGACTTTTGGAAAGTAGTGTTACAGATTAGCTACTTTCATCTGTAATGGTATTCGTACCTTTTAATGCTTATTTGAGCTTTCTTCACTTTTGTTTACAGATAATAGTGCTAAGAAAGCTTCAGGAACTTCATCCTTGAAATGCGCTGTGGGCTTCAAACCATGCAGTGATGGAAGTGAGTGTATCCTCTACACTCATGTGTGTGATGGAGAAAAGGACTGCAAGGACGGGTCAGATGAAGAGGACTGCAGGCGCAAATGTAATTATTTGCTCTTTTTACAATTAACTCTTGGTGTGTTATTCTGTACCCCATCCATTTTAATTGCTGTTATCCCTGTAGCTCCTACAGCTGAGACCTCTCCTGAACCTGTCTGTAAAAGTCCCTCTGTAACATGTGAAGGCACGTCACTGTGCATCAGTCAGTCTCAGCTCTGTGACGGGATGTTGGATTGCCCTGATGGGTTTGACGAGCTCCACTGTTTACATGCCTGCTCCGATCCCGGTAATGTGCGAATATCCCTCGAAAATCTGAAACGTCGATTTCCATTCAAATTTCTAACCGATTCCTCCTTCCCTGTGTAGGTCACTTCCTGTGTAAGAACAAGAGGAAGTGTATTGAGCGAGCGCTGGTGTGTGATGGTCGCTCTGACTGTTCTGATGGCTCAGATGAGTTACAGTGTCCTACTTGTCCTCTACACTGTGACGAGGGGACGGTGTGCCTGACCAGCCAGCAGTTCTGCGATGGGCGAACGGACTGTAAAGACGGTTTAGATGAGCGGAACTGCTGTATGTTCTGTACTGCATTAAATTGGCATTTAAGCAGAGAAAATGTGTTGTGCAACATGCTACAATATGTCTGAATGTATTTTATAGACAAGAGTGACAAAAATGCTGCAGGAGCTTCGCCCCTGAAATGCTCTCTGGGCTTCAAACCATGCAGGGATGGAAGTGAATGTGTCCTCTACAGTCATGTGTGTGATGGAGAGAAAGATTGCAAGGACGGGTCAGATGAGAAGGACTGTGAACGGCAGTGTAAAAAAAGTAGGAAGTGTTGGATGCGTCATGAGTTTGTTGATGTACAACTAATCTCGATGTAATCATGCATTAAAGAATGCAAATTTGTAATTCTATTGTAAACATGCTTTAACTGCCTGGTTGTATTTAGTGGTGTAAAATTACTGTAGTGTTGTACTGCACTGTAGTGTGTGGGGCTGCTATTTTTTTCCTGAGTCACTCATGCTTTTGTAATCCTTGTAGGCCAGTTCCAATGTGCCCATGGGAAGATGTGTATAGACAAGAAGCAGGTGTGTGACGGGACCCCTCAGTGTCAGGATCGCTCTGATGAAATGAATTGTTTTAAACTGTCCGAGTCCTGCAGCCATCACTGTGATAACAGAAGTCGCTGCATCCCTGAAACGTTCCTTTGTGATGGAGAGAGAGACTGTTTAGATGGCACTGATGAGACCGGCTGTGGTAAGGGAAATAAAAGACACATATATTTGTCCTACACTGGAGAAAATGTCTAAGTTTGGTGCTTTTATGATCTTTCAGCAAAGGAACCATGTTTACGTGGGCAGTTTCAGTGTGCCAGTGGACAGTGCGTGTCCGCAAGTGTCCGTTGTGATGGTCATGCGGATTGCCATGATCAGTCTGATGAAAAGAACTGTCGTAGACCTCCACACTGCCCCCTGAAGCAGCGCTGCTCCAACAGCCATGTCTGCCTGCTGAAAGAGTGGTTCTGTGATGGAGACAAAGATTGCACTGACGGGTCTGATGAACAGGTAATGTTTTGTTTGACCCCCTTCATTTTTGTTGTAAGTCTTATTATTATTATTTATTTTTTTTTTGCATCTATAGTGAAATGCATTTTAACTCCTAATTTAGAAAATTTGTAGTTCAAATAGTGACAATAATGCAAAAATGACCAGAACAATGAGGAAACTAGAAAAGCACTCGGAGCACTAGCATCTGCCAAAGCCAAGAGTGTGCTCTTTAATGATATTAAAGAGATATTTGCAGCTGTAACCAACACTTTGTTTGAATATTTCCAATATGATTAGAATTATGTCAAAATATTGGAAGATTTGTGCAGTTTTGATTGGCTTACCTGAAGGAGAGGAACAGCCAATAGAAGGGGACTGATTGGCTATTGGCTGCTGCTGAAAAGCAGGAGGAGTCACTTGGTGTAGTGGCAATGCACCATTCACTGTAATTATACCCTCTTCAGTATCTTTTTCTAAATTTGTAGAACTGCAAGGCATCTCCCATGAAATGTGGACCGTTCCAGTGGTCTTGTGAATCTAAAGATCAGTGCATTCCCACATTTTGGAGATGTGATGGTGTTAAGGACTGTAAAGACCAGAGTGATGAAGCTGGATGTGAGTACACCTAATCTCTGTAAAGCTTCATCTAATGCAGCACCAGTGAATGTGCCAACTACTAATCAGTGTAGAATTTTTTAAAATGGCCAATAGACTAAAATAAACCTTCATTTTAGCTAGCTTTCTTTAAATTTCAGGTTCTATAGCTGAAGAGTTTCATGTACTCTTATGTACTCCTCTGATTTACGTCTTAGATGGTGGACTTGGATGGTTGATTCTAGTTATACACATTGGTGTTTTCAAGTTTAACACATTCCCTTCACTAAACATCTAAACATAACATTTGCATTCAGAGGTAGTGGGAGTGGAGGTAACAGATTTGCAATTTGGATTCAGGTGGCCAGGTGAAATGTCCCAAGCACATGTTCAAGTGTGGCAGCGAGGAGTGTTTGGACTCCAGGTTCATGTGTGATGGTACTGCTAACTGTCGGGATGAGTCTGATGAGGGTCCAGGTTGTCTCAACAATAACTGCTCCAGTCCACGAAGACCAAAATGCGAGCACTACTGTGTCAACACTCCCCATGGAGCAGTGAGTCTTTCTAAATACACCATGTGACACATAGGATTTGTTTTAAATAAGTGATTTAGCGAGTCTGGTATATGGGGTAGGTTTTACAGGTGCTGGGAACGTTTCTTGGTTAGATTTCACTTTATTGGTTTTTAAAAATGAATGTTACCTAAATATCCAGAAGCACATGACGGCTGTTAACTAGCATGCTAATGTTAAATTAAAGCTCAGAGTTTTACTGGTAATAACATTCATTTAACTAACCTTAAATCATTATAACTAGTATGATGAAACGGGGAGCACTCAGCAGCTAAGAACATTGGTCCGATTAGAAAGCAAATTACTGGCTGCACCCTTGGAGTATTTCAGTATACTGGTCCTTGTTAGTATGACCTAAAGAAGTCCCTCTTTCCTTTTAAACTCTTAGAGGTGTGGGTGTCGAAAAGGCTTCAGCATCCAGGCAGATGGAGTATACTGTGCAGATGTCAATGAATGTCTAGAGATTCAGCCCCCTGTGTGTAGCCACACATGCATCAACACTCACGGCTCCTACATCTGCCAGTGTCATCCAGGTTTTATACTGGAGCCAGATGGCAGCAGCTGTAAGACACCAAGTATGTCCAGTTCGTCTTTAATAGATTGGATATTGTGATGGCATCAAACTTCATATCTAATATGAACAATGTGTCCCTGTTTTTAGTAGCTTCCTGGGTTGTTGTTTAAGCTTAATGATTAAGCCTTCATTCACTAGTCCAGGTTCCTTCTCTGCTTTCCTTGTAGATGAGCCTAGTCTTTTAGCATCAGTGCAATATGAGGTGCTGTTTATGGGCCTGCGGAGCAGCAACAAGCAGGTGCTTCTACCCCCTGGCCAGAAGCCCATCTTTGCTCTGGATTATGACTGGAAGGAACAGCGGGTGTTCTGGGTCTGTCTGCAAGAGGAAAGCATCAAATATGCAGTGCATGGAGAAAAGGGCCATATCAAGACACTTGTTAAAGGTTTGAAATCTGATGCAAAATAGCATGTCTTCTAGGCATAGTGTGTCAGAAACAAGTGGACAAATGGAGGGGGTGGTGTTTACCACTGCTCTTGATATTAAATATACTGCAACAAAACGTCTTCATTTAATCTTGTTTACTTGCATTGTGATTAATAATACACAAAATATCTTTCCCCTAAACAGGTGTGAAGTCAGACTCAATTGCTATAGACTGGGTTGCAGGAAACCTGTACTGGGTGGATGGAGTTGCTGGCCAGATTTTAGCGGTTAGGATTAGTGATCATGTAGTGAAACGACAAAACTTCACTGTGATTCTGGATGAAGATCTGGAGCAGCCTCGTTCTCTGGTGCTTCTTCCTCAGAAGGGGTGAGCACGACCCCTTTTTAAGAGTTTTGAACACCTCCCATGATTGGGGTACTCCAGAAAAGAAACTCTAACCCTAAGTCTAACTCTAAGGCCTAACTCAGAACTATGAGTTGATGAACACTGAGATGGGAAACTTGGAGTCATCTGAGTTTGTTCATTCAATGCTTTTTTCACTTTAACTTGCATGTGTGCAGGGCAACTCTAAAAAGCCATCAATAGAGCACTTTAACAGCATTATTTGAATCTTTCTAGGATAATGCTGTGGTCAGAGATTGGGAAGGTTCCTCAAATCGAGCGTGCTGGCATGGATGGTTCAGAGAGGAAGGTGCTGCTCAGCCATGGTTTAAATTGGCCTGTAGCCTTAGCGGTGGATATTGTGACTGACAGAATCTACTGGGTAGATGAGAAGCTCAAGTGCATCGGTTCAGCCACAATGAATGGCGAGGATATTCTGGTAAATAGTTTTATTTTTCACTTAATAACTTGGTTCTGGAGGCCCCTGAGCTCTTTGAACAAGCCTGTAATGATTTTGGGAAAACTTGCTCAGAAAGAAGGCCTTTTGCATTTTAAACCCAAACACTGGAAACTGGGTACCCCTGCTGTAGTTTGGATGAGCAATTGAAAGTAATCAATGGCCTTTTCCTTCTTTTCCTGTGTAAAGCTGCTGCAGTTGACGGAGACTTCAAGTCCTTTCTCTGTGGTAGTGTTTAATGATATGGTGTACTGGTCTGACACCCAGAGACGGGCCATCCACGGGGCTCACAAAATCACTGGCAAGAACCGCAGAGTTATTCTCAAAAGACCTGGTCAACCATTTGGGCTCAAAGTAAGCATTTATCTCCTATATGTTTGGTCAATGGATGATAATTCCATAAATTAAAATTAGTTTAAATTAAATGTATATGTTGTACATAAATATTTGTCTCCTTTATCCAGGTTGCCCACCCCCTCATGCAGTATAAGGTGCTTAACCCCTGTGAGAGGCTCAGATGTTCTCACATGTGTGTGCTAGCCCCAGGGGTCCAAGCATTATGTCGTTGCCCAGCAGGACTGCTGTTGGCTGAGGATGGATATACCTGTAGCCCACCTGAAGACTCCTCTACTTCCTTCCTACTGCTGCTTTCTCCTACTAGACTCACTAAGGTATAAAAAAAAGGGATTACTTCAAGAAGCTTTTTAGTTGGTCTTACAGTTGTACACTGCTTACTATTAATAGTTCTTGACACATCTTGAAAAGACTATTTCTGCTCTGTATAGATTTTTACTAGAAGCCTGCACGGTCAGGTTGGACTGAAGCAGTGGCCTGACCACCATGCCCAGTCTCTTCCTGGCATAAATGAAGCCTCAGATCTAGATTTGGATCTTAGTGACAACACACTCTATGTGGCAGATGTCACCCAGGCCTCTGTGGCTCAGATTAAACTGGGTGATTCCACACTGATGCTTGAGGGCCAGATGTTGCTTTTACCCAGGGATACAGTGACTGCACTGGCTGTTGACTGGATCGCGCACAACTTGTATTGGAGCAGCAGCAAGAAGCCTCAGATCTACGTCACGTCGGCAGGTGGGAAGTTCACCAGCATGGTTCTGCAGGCTGGGCTCCAGGATACCACCTCTATTGCATTACACCCACCCACAGGCAGGATGTGCTTCACAGCCATAGGGTCCTCAGGGAACCAAGCTTTGCCCCAGGTGGACTGTGCTGCCATGGATGGCCGGAATCGAATGACTCTTTGGAAGAAAACACAGCTGCCCAATTTTCTGACTTTTTCAAGCCAGGGCACAACAGTTTACTGGGCAGATATTGGTATGTATAAGATGGTGCACTGTAGCCCTGCACTTACAGTTAATCAACTACTTCCCAAGATCTGTATGGCCTGAATTTACTGTATTGCCCAGTATTGATATGACGCCCATGATTTATTTTAGCAGTCTTTGTTTTTATGTTCAGTATTCTGAATCATTGGTAAGATAACAAAGTAAAGACTTTCCTGTGGGCAGGTAAGCTTGGCTGTTAAATTGCTCTCTTCCTCTAATAATGGCTGTAGATAAATGTACAATTATCACTGCTATATACAGTAGGTTAAAAGATTTAGACCCCATAGTGCACCATCTGCCAGATGAAACACTGATTCTGTTACAGAAAGGGAGAAAGTATGCGATTTTAAAAATAATTTGTTACAAAAAAAATAATCATTTGTTACTAAAAATAAGATGGGTACACAGTTATTTTTTAAGTGATTTCTTAATTTATTAAGTTATTGGAATTATAACATGGCAAGCCATTAACTACATATGTTAGGCATATGATTTGTGTTTTGTGACTAAAATGACTAAATTGGACTATGGAAGAGTTGATTGTACCTGTTCCTCAGTATTGGCATTGTTTTGGAATGATTCACTGTTTGCCCCTTTTTAACTGGTCCACTCTCCCTCTTCCAGCCACTGAAGTGATTTGCTCTGTGAACATTGATGGATCAAATTACAGGGAATATAAAACTGGAACCGGATCTCCTTTAATCGTATCTTTAACCCGAAGTGAAAACATCCTCTTCTGGATCACCCGCTACAATGGTAAACACTACAGCACCTTTTGCTGTCAGTCGTGGAAGGTGGTTTATTTGTTCGTACCAGAAGATGTCATTGTGGTGTTTTTGAAAGTGCTGCTATGTACTGCCTGAAACTGATGGGTCATTGTGGTATTTCTGCTGTTGTACTCATTGTTACAGTGAGTTACACAAATGGAACAATCATTTGTGACGGTTAATATTTCTCTCGGTTCATATGAATTCCTTACAGGCACAACTGATGTATGGTACAGTGATGGCATCCAGCCTAAACGGTTGTGGTTTGAAGTGCAAACAAACATCGTAACAGTGAAGGCATACAGTGCAAACAGCCAGAAAGGTATTCTCATCATACATTTCTCAGACTATCAGTCCTTTCACACTTATTTCTAATGTTCCACTGGAATCCTCTGGGTGAAACTTAAATAGAAGTGAGGCCATGTGATACCTGCTGGCCTGTAGAACTAGTTCAAGTGGTTGCATTTCAGGCCTCACCTTTTTTTAAACAAGCCTCTTACTCATGCCCACAGACCTGTAGAACTAGTTTAGCAGCTAGATGCATACTTCACATGTAAATTGTTGATTCATCTCTGCGCTAAGCATTAGCTCAACTCTCTTTAGGGTGGGGGGGAAACGCATTTCCTCATTACATGCATGATCTAATTCATCATTCTCTTTTGGAATCAGGAACCAACCTATGTGCGGAGAATAATGGTGGTTGTAGTCATTTGTGCTTGGCATACCCAGGAGGGTATACATGCCGCTGTACACAAGGATACATCACTGTAAATGACACCCAGTGTGTATCTGGCCTACAATGTCCAGCAGGCTCTAAGCCTTGCAGAGATGGATACAAGTGCCTCTCCGTCACCAGGTTTTGTGACCAAATCCCAGATTGCCAGGATGGTTCTGATGAAGACGGCTGCCATACTAAGGAGAATGAGGTGTTGGTCCGCACGATGGGTGGCCAGTCCTGCAGTTCTGAGCTCTGTAATGGCCGAGGGCACTGTACAATGCAAAAAGGGAAACCAGTCTGTGAGTGTGTGCGGGGTTACAGTGGGCAGTTCTGTCAAGATGAGGCATCCAGCAGTGTTCCTGTTGTCTTTACAGTCATCTTTATCATTGGCCTAGTCATTGCAGCTGCAGTGGTTCTAAAATGGAGGTATGTCCTCGGTGTTGACGTATTGAAGCTTATGTATGTGTAATAAATATGTATACACAGCCACTTCATTGGGTACACCTTGCTAGTATCGGGTTGGCCTTCAGAACTGCTTTAATTCTTCATGGCATAGATTCAACAAGGTGCTGGGAACATTCCTCAGGGATTCTGGTCCATATTGACATGATGGCATCTCACAGTTGCTGCAGATTTGTCAACTGCACATGCATGATACAAATCTTCCATTCCATCACAACCCAAAGGTGCTTTATCATGCTGGAAGTAGCCATTAGAAAATTGGTACACTGCAGTCATAAAGGGATGGATGAGGTCAGCAACTATACTCAGGTAGGCTGTAGTGTTTAAATGATGCCCTTGCTGGTATTAAGGGCCTAAAGTGTGTGAAGAAAATATCCCCTTCACCATTACACCACCACCCTGAAGCACTGATGCAAAGCATGCTTTCATGTTGTTTACACCAAATTCTGTACCATTCAGATGTTGCAGCCAAAATCAAGACTCGTGTTCCCATCTTCTGTTATTCAATTTTGGTGAGCCTGTGCGAACTGTAGCCTCACTTGCCTGAGAGCTCTCTTAGCTCAGAGGAGTGGCACTTGGTGTGGTCTTCTGCTGCTAACCATAGATATGTTTGTACCTGAAAATCCCAGTAGATCAGCAGTTTCAGAAATACTTGGACCAGCCTGTCTGGCACCAACAACCATGTTCATAAGTCCCTTAAATCACATTTCTTCCCCATTGTAATAGTCGGTGTCTACATGCCTAAATGCATTGAGTTGCTGCCATGTGATTGGCTGATTAGATATTTGCATTAACCTGCAATTGAGCAGGTCTACCTAATGAAGTGGCCACTGTGTGTATGTATAAATTCTATTCCACTTATTTATGCACTACCTCTGTACTTCTGTACTAGCTATGACTAGCTAGAATGTCTACTTACTGGAGTTTTTTGCCCCTCATCTGTTTCTGTTGATGATCTGAATACTGTTGTGGTTCATCCCTGCCCTTCTTTGCAGAAGATGGAAAGCAGGAAGAGCCCCATCCATGGATAAGGAAACTCTCATGAAAGACATGGAGGACCAGCAGGAGACGTGCGCTGAAAACTTTTCCAATGAACTCTACAACCCAAAGGAGGAGGTTGTAAGTTCCTTTTTAAAAAAAAAAAAACCTAAATACTAAATTCTGCAATACATGTATGTACCAGCAGCGCTGCATTGAGTCGCGTTCTCCAAAGGGCAGGTTTATGGAGAAGTTTCAAGTGCTTCCGTGTTCCTATTGGTCTGCATCAGACCATTTGCAACACCGATTGGCTGAATCAAATGTCACTCATGAATAATGTGGAAATGCAAAATAGCTGGCTGGGGAGACGGGGAAAAGATAAAGACAGATCAGATAGATGTATAATAATGTGAGGAATAAATTACACCCGGCAGCTAAAATGATCTTAAACTATATGAAATTAATATTCTACATATTTTTGCTTAAATGTTCAAGTTAACTTTAACTAGTAATGTGACATGAATTGGACTCTTGAATTGTTGTATGTTGTGTATTTGGTCACTGTACTACTGTATTTTTTTTTCTTTCACAGGAAGAAGCAACAACTGCTGAATGATGGATTATATTTAAACATTTTAAATTAAAATAAAAAAAAATGTATTGAGCTGAAAACTGTTGTATTGTGCATTGGAGATGTTAATATTTTTATAGCGATGGTGTTTTTTGGGCGGTTTAGAACAGACGCAAGCTATGCTGAATAAAGTTATTATGGCACATGTTGAAGATGCCTGGTCATATTTTTGTAGAAAGATATTGTCAGTAAACCTATAACTGCAGAAATCCCAGTCTCGATGCCTAAGAG
This sequence comes from Doras micropoeus, assembly GCA_028566355.1. Classification (NCBI taxonomy): domain Eukaryota; kingdom Metazoa; phylum Chordata; class Actinopteri; order Siluriformes; family Doradidae; genus Doras; species Doras micropoeus. Next base: position 497,938 of record JAOUQY010000009.1, on the reverse strand, counting down.
CAGTCCACAGGTAGCAACAGTGGAAAAAGAAAAACCCTGAAAGGTACCAGACAGGTGACACTGACTAATGGGACTTAGTTCCTGTATATTGTAATTATTGATAATTACATGTAGTATAAAAACGATGCTCTGGAAATCAGTTTACTTGTAATGAACGTATGCAAATCTACAATTACCATATGGATAAGGACGATGGCTAATTTAGAGCAGTGTATTTACATTTAATGAAAAACCATCTTGAATTATCTATGCTGCTAAAGATACAGATTTTTATAGTATAGCAAGCTTTGCAGTACATTTGTCACAATTTTCTTTTCCAATAGGCTGGAGTACACGGAGCTGCTGACTCACCGTCACAGCCATGTACATACCTTAGCAGCTAGCAGCTATGTACAGACTGTTTGGTATCTTGTTCTTCCTGTTCAACATATTGCAGTTGCACCCAAGACCTGTTTTGTCTAGCCATGCAAAGTAAGGCTTGGTTTCGTTACAGTCTAATCACAGAAGCAGTACACAGTACAGGTGGGGGTGTGTGTGCGCCTGTGTGTCTGTCTTGCATTATTGCAAAATTTGGCTCAAAAGTACATGTACAGCCACTCAAGTACAATAGCACTTCTATGCTTTTGGGAGGTGTTTATTTTGCAGGTATGGTTTGCCTCTACTTGTTCCCTTTAGCATGGTCACTACATCTCAATACAACATTCTGCTGAACTGATCAGAAGTATTCCTAACTTGATAGGAGTGGTCTCTTCCAGGACGACTCTGCATGAGGGCTCACTGAATGATTAGAGTATGAAAATGATGTGAATCATGCCTTCGCAGTCACCAGATCTCAGATTTGTTACAAGGCTTAATTTCTGTAAAAAATGTAAAATTGTACAAATTAGTATGCATGACGTTATTATTTGGTATTTGTGGAAAGAGCCTCCAGGGTCAGTGCTTTATAACAGACGTAAAGCTGTTCCTGAATTTTCTGACACAGGAAAGTCTTTAGGTTGGAGGGCTTTGTGGTTATGTTAAATGTAATTATAAATAATTTCATTTGACTGCATACTTTACTAAATAAAAATCTTTGGACACTTGTGCATCACACCAGCATGTTGATTATTTTCTGATAAATGCAGGCCCTGTTGTGTTTTGTGGCTTGCTTACACAATACACATTATTTATACTCATCTAAAATGTGCCTGAGGGGCAGCACTGTAGTGCTGTCACCTAATAACTCCTGGGTCCCTGTTTTAATCCTGAACTCATGGTGCTGTCTTTGTGCAGTTCCTTTCACTGTTTGCATGGGTTTCCTTTGAAATACTATTACACTGTATAATTTTCCATGAAACTTCTTTCAGATTCCTTTACGCTGTTCTCTAAAGGTCAGGACCCCCAAAGGACCAGCACAGATCAGGCTATTTGGGTGGTGGATCATTCCCAGCTGACACTGATGTGGTGGTGGTGTGTTAGTGTGTGTTGTACTGCTATGGGTCAGACACAGCAGTGCTGCTGGAGTTTATAAACACTGTATTCACTTACTGTGCAGTCTGTGAGCCCTAACATGCTGCCACAGTGTTGATCAATTCTCAGTCTGTTTTCCTTGACCACACCCCCTGTTTGTTAGAGAGCTGTGATTGGAGAGTGATTACATTTCCTGATGGCAACATTTTTGAAAATGAGCGGCTAAAGAGTTTGGAGGAAAGCAAACATCCCCATTGCAATTTGGTGTGCTATGGCACGATTTCAACTTTCAACATTTCAACATAATGTAATCATTCATGATTGTTTCTCTGGATGGTAGTTAAGACGGAAATCAATTAAATAATGTTTTGTGAAGAACAAGGCCTCTTGTGCATTGCATTTCCACATGCTGTGCACTATAAAACATCATGGCCATGCTTTTTCCCCTTTATCCCTTCATTGTGTTTACATTCAAACTCCATAAACCATAAATTGCCCATCCAACCATTTTTTTTCCTTTTTATTTGGACATATTTGCCTTTTTAACATTTTTATTTTCTATAATAATTTTCTAAAGTATTATTATTGTTGGATTGCCTTTTTTTGCGGTTGATTCAGTTGCATTTATTAAATCAATTTTATCATGTTTTAAGCAGGAGTGTTTTGTATTTTTTAACAAGCTAACAGGCTTAGCCTCAACTGTTAACCAGAAACAAATAAAACATGAACTTACGGCAAACTTGCTGCAAACTGTAAACATTCTAGCAAGCATACACACAAAAAAAAAAAAAAAAAAGTATTAATTAATTCATTATTGAATTAATCATATAATAAAATGTTTGCCAAACATTTTCCACAAGTTATTTAGAAGTCCACTGCAATTAGGTCACAAAATTAATTTGCATATAAAAACATGACCTTGCTACACATTTGTAGCAGCATTTCCAAAGGTGAATAATTAAGTGTCTGCCTAATATTTTTGTAAAATACCAGCCTGGTGGCCAATCTTCATTAATTGCACATTGCACCAGTAAGAGCAGAGTGTGAAGGTTCAATTAGCAGGGT
>JAOUQY010000009.1:428377-440562 GCA_028566355.1 Doras micropoeus | reverse complement strand
TTAAGCCTTCTGTTTTTTGTCCCATTAGGTATTCTCTGATCCATGGAGCTGCTTTTGGGTCATTCATTTGTAATTAGATTGTTACTGGATCATTCGTAACAGATGTTTTATTACAGAAGACAGAAGAGCTGCTTCGTGTTTAGGAAGATGCTGAAATACAGGCCATTTTTAATACATCGAATACTCTGCTACAGTAATATGTAGGTTTGGTTCACTAAAATACATTTCTAGATATCCATCTGGCCATTCTCACATAATTACACGTCTCTCTTATTTCCGCTCTGTGTACTGCTTTTTACGAAATGATTAAATAGAGCGTGCTTTACGAATGGCATGGAAAAAAGCTTAAAGTTGTGTGCAGTTTTGGTAAAGTTTCCTATGCATTAGTTTCGATTCCTTTCTCATTTTCAGTGCTTGAAATGTTGCCTAGCCTTCACAGAGAATCTCACAAGCGTTCCAAAGTGGGTGTTGATGGGAAGCTTTTTATGTGTGACAACCCTAGTGTCATTCAGCATGTCTCAACTCTCCACCCTTTGCTTTTTCTGGAAGTCTAAACCATAAGAACTACAGTCTCACATCCATCTTCTTTGTTAGCTGATCTGAGTGTGTGTTTACCTTGTTATACACTCAGATTATCATGAGTGGTAAATCTGCCAGCAAGTTTTTATGAGTATGTTTTGTAAAGTTAAACTCAGCTTGAGTCTGTTTTTTAAAAGATCTGGCTACACTGTTCAGCTCCAGTGAAATACAAACAGCAGATACAGCTTGAAGATACATTTAACACTTGGAACTGTAAGCTATAGAGACGCTGTTCACTTTTCTACATGTCTGTGTACAATTTAGAAATGATAGTTGGGGCTAAATTAGGATTAGATACAAAGTATGTTGCATGGAGGCTTGAACAAGATATCCGACAGTGTTGCTGTAGACTGTGGATGGTAGATGGTAGAAATTCACCTTTGACCATTTTCTAAATAAGAGCGCAATGCAGACGGTGCACTGTAAGTATAAGTGGGAGGATCTCATAAATAGCACTACTAAGAGGGCCAAAGAGGAAGTGGACTTGTTCACTGCAAGCCGCTGAGACTAAGAATGCACGCTCATGCAGCATCAGATGTTCTTAATGGGTAAGCCCTCCTGGTTTTCTTCTTGTTTCTTTTTAAGGGCAGTATATTTGCTGTTGGTTATATTTGGGTCATGTATTGGTGTGCTGTTTTTTTTTTTTTTATGTGGAAGATAGACAGTACGGACTAGAATTCACTTTTATGCCCGGCAGAAATTTGAGAAAGAGGGCAGTACCATAAGCTAAGCAGTAGAAGAATGCTGCTTGTTGTTCTCTGTTATGTGCTTTTGAGGTACGTGGTATTTGTCTTAAGTGGTCTTGAAGCTTCCTGACATCAAAAAAAGGATGCAAATAAGATACTAGGTCTCTACAAAAAAAAATAACGGTGTATGTCTGTATCATGGCAGGTGTCTCTCTTATCAAGTTGAGCTTCATTGCAAATAATGTTAACATTCATTTGAAATATATTAGGTATTCGATAATAATAATAATAATAATATTTGATTGTTCAGCAATGATATGATCATTTTGATAGAATAAGATGTCTGTATGTCTAGAAACAGGCTTAATGGTCTAATAGTGGCTGATATTTGTTACGTAATAACTTCGTAATGATAAATATTAGATCAATATAGATTGAGGCAACATTACAGTTTTGTTAGAACTATAAATTGGCTTTACCAAATACGAAGACGATTCATTTCCAAATTATTGGCTTCTGGTTGTTCAGTAGGAAATGACAGAGAGCCAAAGTATAAACCAACAAGTGAAGTAAAGGAAAAAAAACAGCATGCATTTGTGGATGGACTCTTCTGCTGAGAGTCTGATCACATCCTTCATTGACTTTCTCCGTCACATTCAACCACAGTTTCCAGTTCTATTTACTGTTCAGTTCAGTTGGCTTTTCTTGGCATGACTGTTTCAATAACAATGTTGGCAAAGCACACAAACATTAAAGCTCAACATATTTTGTGAAATTCAATCAATGAAATCAATGATAAAATGAATGAATGACATAATTAATAGTCATCTATAACACTAATAGTAGTAATTAAATATCATAAAATGAACAAAATAGGACAATAACACTATAAACACTATAAAATAACAATAAGCTACAGTAGTTGTATAGGGGTGGGTGAGATTTAGCAGTGTGTAATATGTGTGATGAGTGTTAAGTGAGTGTTTAGTGTCCTTTTATGTACTGTCTTTACCATAGATCTGTACATAGATGTCCCTTTAGTCAGTGTTCTTATTAAAACACAGCCAGCTGAGCACGCTTGTGGCTGAAGCTCCTACATCCATACCACAATAATGAACCCATTTGGTCATTGAGGTCATTTTGATGTAACCATCTGTGTATGCTGACTCGAGTAAGGAGTTATAATAAAGAACTCATGATATCCGATATCCATGATACGAGTTATCAGTATTAATAACTGATAATAGGAAGGTGTAGTTACAGATTTTAGAAATGCCAAGTGTGACACCATTTACACTCTATTGTCCGTCCAGGCTTCCGTGACCTGAGTCTGGCCTTTTTCTTCCCTTCATCATTCAGATCCGTTTTCATTCAGTTGTAATGTTACCATGTGGTCAGTTGCATTTGGCTTCAACCTGTGGAACAGGAAGTGAGATAAATGCTTCATTCTGCATTTGTTGTGTATGGGTTAGTAGATTTACAAACTGGAAATTGACCATATTTGGACAATGGTAACTTTACCATACAATTCACTCGAATTATTTGCTCATGGTATACGTATTAAGTCATCTTGTCAGAATAGAAGGAGTATCAAGCTGTACGGTGTGTGCAGTTCTCTGGCTTGCTATAAATGCTATAAGAACGCTCCAAGAAGAAGTGTTTGGAAACCATGTTGTAATGCCTCCTGTATGTAGGTTTTAATAAACCATTGTTGTATTTGTGTTTATCTAGCAACATGTTAACACTTACTAAAAGGACTAAAACTTGACACTTGGAAAAAGCATTGTAAGTTCATGACTGTTAAGGGTTCCTCCAGCAGGACATTTCTAGATTCATCCATTTTTCTAAGAGTCTGTGGTCAAAATATAAGGATTCCACATCTAAACATATAAGAGAATATATTTTGTACACATATAATGCTTTAAAAAAAAGGATTTATTAGCATGATTTCATGTCTGAAAGAAATTTGTTTTTTCCATTGAAACATGTCTGGACACCTGTTTCGTGTCACTGACGCTACTTTAGAGACCTACGTTGGAAAGTCCCTTAAGCTCAGACCCTGACAATGCGGAATGGCCAATCAGCTTGTCCGAGCCATCAGTTAACAGGAAGCATGGCTCTGACACAGTTGCTGTGTGTTCATGTTGTGGCTCGGAGGAGGAAGTGACTTGACAATGTGTGAGAGTCACGGATCACAAGCAGCTAGTCTCTCGCTCCTCAGCTCTGTCAGTTCCTGAAGATTGGCTTCTGTGGTATATTTCTCTATCTACTATCATGTGTTCAGCTTCAGCCCGATAACATGGTAATGGACTCCGGCGTGTCTCCATGGCGCTTTCGGTGAAGCAGAAGAGAGTGTTTGCACATCTGCATCAAGAATCTCAAATGAAAATGTGTCGGAATATTATGTAAGTGCGTTTTGTTTATCTGCCAGAGCGATCAAATATGGCGGACCTTTGCTGTAGAGTACAAATTGTATTCATATTGTGTTTGTGTTTGCAAGCTTTTGAGTCATTAGAAGGTTTTAGTGAGTATGTTGAAGGTGTAGAGCAGATGGAAGTGAAACTGAATCGGTGAAGCTTTTCTGTGAAACTGATTTTGCTACTGAACTGCTACATGGAAACAGAAAATAGCCAACTGTGGTCACTTACGTAGTCGCAAACTGTGTCTCAGAAACGCTCACGCTATGAATACTGTGGAAGAGTCTAGAAAATTGCTTATTGAACTCTCTGGATGAAATAAATAGTTGCATGTGACATTTCTTCCTAATGCTGGGTAATGCCTGTCCTCAATTTATTACCGGCCCAACTTCCTGTCAGGTTAAGGTGCCACAGGTGTTTTAATGTCAACTTCAGCCCACTTTTCCTCTGATGGTTTTTGCCAAACGCAGATGTTGTGGGCGTACACATTTGGTGTTTCACATGCTGTTCTAAGAGTTTTCATATGGACATATGGAGGTCTGCTGATTTTGTAGGCACTCACAAATTTGGCCGTATGCACCCTACAGTTGTCATCTTTAAACTTTGGAATCTATTGTGTTCTGTTTGGACATGCAGCCCATAAGGGAACTTCAGAGTCTGACCAACACCTGGCAGTTTTATATCATGTGTATCTAATCCTATTGACATAAGCTATTGGTGGTCCAAGGAGCTCAAGTCTTTGGTGATGAATGGTCAGTTAGGTCAGACTGTTAGAGAGGTAATTAATAAGATGTCTCATATTACTAATGGTGAATCATTATGATTTCACATTTACAGTATCAGAAAATATTTTTGTCCCATCTAGACGATAATTGGGATCAGAGCACATTGTGGTCTTTAGAACATTTTACCATTATTGTCTTACTGGCTGTTTGGCAGGATTTAAGGTCCAAACCATCAACCCAGCTGAATCTGTGTTATGAGCACACACTGAGTCAGAGCTGCCTGCAGAAGGTCACTGTGTGTGTGTTGTGTGACCGTGGTTAAGTGGGCGAGCTTCCTGCAGCAGGTGAAACGGTTATGAATGCAAACCTTTTCTTACGCTATACCCAGACAACCTGCAAGTCTGTTGTATTTAGGCCATGTGTCTTGATTCTTCTTAACTAAAACCAGCGTTTCCTGCCATGACTGGCATGCCCATATTTGGAAGGGAAAAAATGGAAGTGATGTAGCGGGGAAAACCATGGAAATCACCAAAGATGAATTACTCCATTCAGTCTTCTGGTTACATTATACAGTATGTATACAGTACAGTAACATATAAACATATAAGCCTTATGTTTGTTTATACACACAGCATCATTGGCTGGTCAGTTTCATTCTTAATGATGAACGCATATACATTCAGGAGTACATTAATGTACATTAAGAGGGTGGTAAAAGTCATTTTCAGCTTCAGGCTGGTAAAAGTAATTCGGCTGCAAGTTGAGCTGCATCTCACCGCCTTGTTTTGTCAGGGATTTTTTTCCTTATAACAGCATGCCCTATAATCCATTATTCCTTTCTTACTTAGCATTCCTTACTTAAGAAATGCTTGAACTCAAACAATTCATTTGAAGAATATCAAATGTACAATAGAAATAAGATAAATCAATAATATTCCAGTCCTTCCAGTCTTTCTCTTAAACACCCTCTTTCTCTGAAAGCATGTGATTCTTGGAATCACATACTTACCTCACAATGTGTGTGATGCAATCTACCAGACTCTTTAGAGAGACGTTTAGACAGTACGAGTACTGTATGAGTATGTTTATGCTATATTATCACATTAAAAATGTATAAACATGTCCAAACAATACACATCATTCATTGGGTGTTGGCATTTCAGAAAGCTTCGGAAAGCTATTTCTCAGAAGTCCTGTTGCTGCTGCTGTGTGCTGTTGTTCCGCTGGTTTCAGAGAATCTGACATCTGACGCTTTTGAAAAGAAAGTTAAAGTATAATGTGGAAATCCGAATTTGCAACAAATTTGTCACATGTCATTTCTGACTGGCAGCAATCTCGATGACGGAGTTCCCTATGGTGTGTTGTTCTACCACTGTTTTGTGGATTGTATCAGGGTATTTACTTGTACTTAAAATGCTTTGACATCTCAGAAGAACCAAGTTTGTCAATGTGTAAATGCATGCAGTAAAATGATTTGAACCCAAGGCACATGCCTTCATGCTTTTCCTTGTCTTAAATCCTTTCCTTATTTATTTTTTTTTATCAAGCAGCAAGCTGTAATCTTTCGAGTTTAGATTTAGATTATGATTTAATCAATCAATGAGCTTGTCCTAAATGTTAGCCCATAGTTAATATTAGTAGTAAACCTTTGTTTAATACTTCCTGTCAGGTTAAGATGCCACAGGTGTCTTAATGTCAACTTCAGCCCACTTTTCCTTTGACGGTTTGCCAAACGCAGACGTTGTGGGCGTACACGTTTGGTGTTTCACATGCTGTTCTAAGAGTTTTCATATGGACATATGGATTTTGTAGGCACTCAGAAATTTGTCCCTATGCACCCTACAGTTGTCATCTTTGAACATTGGAATCTATTGTGTTCTGTTTGGACATGCAGCCCATAAAGGAACCTCAGAGTCTGACCAACACCTGACAGTTTTATATCATGTGTATCTAATCCTATTGACATAAGCTATTAGTGGTCCAAGGAGCTCAAGACTTTGGTGACGAATGGTCAGTTAGGTCAGACTGTTAGAGTAGTAAATACCAAGATGTCTCATATGACTAATGGTGAATCATTATGATTTCACATTTACAGTATCAGAAAATATTTTTTGCATGTCCCGTCTAGACGATAATTGGGATCAGAGCACATTGTGGTCTTGACTTTGTGCTCATTGCTTTTTGTTTGCATCTCTGAGAAACTCAGGGCAGCCTTTAGCTTATCTTACAGGAAGTGACCACAGGAAGGGAGCTGAATAAAGCTATTTCTCATATTTCTCAGCCTCCAGGTTTTATGCAATTTTTATCAATCTCTTTTCCTGTTTACCACACAGCGAGAACTGAGGCTCAGATAATATATAAGCTGGGTTTTTCATTTGATTTTCATTTTAAAAGTAAATAGCGTCAGTCAAGAAACATTTTTAAGCTTCCAGTTTCTGTAACGTAATGAATGTATCTATAATTGCTGGTGGTAGTTCAGATTCCGTATATGGGCTTGTTATAGCATACTGACTCCAGACTCTAGACATACAAATACAGATATGAATAGGAGGTGCTGTCATTTTATTTACTTGGTTGCCAAAAATATTCACAGGGCACTGATTTAGATGACTAGATGAGTGAATCAGGACTAGGATCCTGAATCTGCCGTGACCTGCAATGAATTTACAGCTTTCACCCCCACTTCAGGTTCAAATCCAAATCCAGATACAGATATTTGGAGAACTAAACAGATCCAGATATCCCTACAATTGGATAAACTGATTTGCTGTAATTGTCAGCGATCTCATAAAAGCTCACTCATGTTAGCTTAACAAAAACAGCTACTCTGTAGGCGGTGTGTCTTTTTTTAACTTTATTGCACCCACACAACACTCACAGGGAAAGGACGACAGCCTCTGATGCAAATTATGAGGGTAACAATGTGTGGTTTTTTCATGTTTATTGCTCCCTGGTGGAAACTAACTCAAGTTCAAAAGAGGAAAAAGAGATCATGGCTGTTTGTTGTTTGCTTTCATGTGCTTTGTTCAGGTCATGAAGGAGTCAGCGAAATATTTCTAATTACGTTGCACCTAAACACTCACCTGTGCCTGTTTTATTGGCTAAATTTAGCATCAGCCATGCCGTGAATATTCAAACATAATGAGTATTTCGGTCACATATCCCCAACTAAGTCAGCATTTGTGTTCCCTATTTTTACCCCATTTGGGAAATTACATCCTGTCCTACAGTTTTCTTCTGTCCGTCACGCTACATTTCCTTTAGTTGAACCTTCTACCTTCTACTTGTTCCCTGGAGGTAGATAATCTCTCAGATCCACCCACTAATGAGCTTCCAGAGCAATTTGGAGAAAAATCTGATTCAGAGATCTGAGGGAGTTTTTATCCCCTTCTTTTCCCTTCCTTTCCCTTCCTTTCCCTTCCTTTGTTGCTTCATGTGTCTGCATGTCTGTCTGCAGACCAGCCTTTGGGTACCAGGGGTCACATGGTAAGCTTGGAACAGCAAACTCTGCTGGAAATCTGTGACCCTCAGCACGATCAAGTGCACAGCAAGGGATTGTGCGTTCCACGGGAAACGTGTTGTTTCCTTCCTTCCTTTCCCGTCCTGGCTTTGTCTGGTCCAGGGTCAAGGTTTTGCACCGGGGAGTTTGCACTAATCCGACAGGCTTTATTAGCTGTGTATGTGTGCTGCACCTTGGCAGTATTACATGGAGCTTCTTCTGGATGTAGCTTCCACTACCAGCATGTCCAGTGAGTGCATGTCAGAGAGGGACATTAGGAGGCAAATGAGGAAGAGGTAAGTTCAGGCTGGTTAGACTGGTTAGAATTCATGGAGGGAAAAAAGCATAGAGCGTATCAAATGTCTGCTGTGGACTTAATAGGATGGCTTTAAAATAATTCATCATAGGCATCTTTCCCTGCTTAAAATTTGTAATGCTAAAATACCAAACTTGTCAAAAAGTATCCATCACACATGATGCACGCAAGGATGTTTTTTTTTTCTTTCATAGCAATTCTAGCAGTTTCCTGTCTGGTGTGTCTCTCTTTATTTCCTGTAAAGTCGTATTTTGTTCCTCACTATGAACTAACCTTCACTACAAACTGTATACAAGAGAAAGGGCATCGCACAAAGATTAGGGAAAGTTAGGGAATGCAGTGAACGAGCTGCGTTAAAGACTAATCTTTCGTCTCCCCTATAGAAACATGACTGCTGTGCCGATTTCCTGGCCCGACCCGATGAGGGCTATTGGTGCTCAGAATCTACTGACCATGCCTGGAGGTGTTACCATTTCTGGGTATCTACACAAAAAAGGGGGGAGCCAGTTCAGCCTGTTGAAATGTGAGTATTGTCAAATCGCTCATTAAGAAATTTAAATCTAATCAGTTCAGATCTTCCTGGCTCTTTCAAAAAATAAAAGACAAGAACTGAAAAAAATCAGATTCCAGTTTGTGAATGTCTAAAGCACTGAGGTTTGAAAATCCTGGCATCTTTTCTCTTGCCAATCCCACAGGGCCTCTTCGGTACATTATAATCCACAAAGGCTGCGTCTACTATTTCAAGAGCAGCACGTCAGCCACGCCACAGGGAGCGTTCTCTCTCAGCGGCTACAACAGGCAAGTACAGGCGGACCATTTCCTTTACTGACAGTGCGAAGAAATAAAACACTACATGAATAAAAGCAACCTGCAACTTTAAGGCATGCTCTTCTTTTGCTCCTTGCGTGATGCTCAGATCAGTTTAAAGTTAGAACTTTAGTTAGAAAGTTAGAAACATAGAACTGACCACACCGTAGCTGAACTGTGAGCCACACTGGCCTCAAAATAGAGTTCACATATGTTCATTTTTGCATGCTTGTTTAGCCACATCCTGTCCCCCTTTGAGCCACGTATAAGGTCTAAAGGTAGAAAAGTTTCAGTTTTGTCCAATCAAAACTCATGCAGATTTGTTAGATGAGTGCAGACAAAGGGAGATGTGTCCCTGTCCGATTTACCACCAACACAGAAGTTAGCGGTACTCCTCTCTGTTCCTCCGCTGTGTAATACTGATGTGGTGTAGACAGCGTGTGTTCAATTATCGTGTCTAGTCTGCAGTCCCAGCTGTGTTCTGGTAAAAATAGGCTTTTAGTAAATCTGCAAGCAGTCTGAGAACTTCTTAGAGCCAGCCGTCTATGCGTTTGATCCACACAGGCCACCAGCATTATACAGATTGTAACTTGAAGCTATTACGAAAGCAGTGGGATTTTAGTACCATGTAAATAAAAATCATCCGTGCTTAAATATGACTATGAAAAGAACACTTCACGCTGTTGTGTGTGGTCCCATATAGAAAGACTGCACTTTCAAGTTCATGCCCAAGTCTCACCCGTAGTTAAAACTAGGTTCTGAGAAAGAATCGCTTCTCTAATCGTAATGTTTGCCCTGTACACATACCAGGACTCTTAAGTTACAATCTTCTCACTGTGTAAAGATTTATAATAGATAAACTAACGGACTATCTGACATCACCCAGAAGAGGACGGGTTTCCATTGAGTCTGGTTCCTCTTGACGTTTCTTTCTCGATTCAGCTCAGGGAGTTTTCCTTTCACTGTGTAAATGGGACTGACCACTGATCTAAATAAAATCTTACATCCATATTTTTGTAAAGCTGTAAAGAACTGAATCGAATAGAACTGAACCGAAATGAACTGAATGGAAAGGAATCCAATCAAACAGAATCGAATTGAACCTCATAGATCTTTGACTGTTTTACTCTCTTTTAGTATAGAGAGAATGGGAAAATTTGCCAAAAACTAAATATTTTGTGTCCGATCATCAGGGTCATGCGAGCAGCGGAGGAGACCACGTCCAGCAACGTTTTCCCCTTTAAGATCGTGCACTTCAGTAAGAGGCACCGCACGTGGTATTTTTCAGCAGCCAGCGAGGATGAAAGAAGGGTGAGCTGTTTACTCAACACCCTGTATGCTTCATGCTTCATGCTTTATGCTTAGTGTAGATTATCGATCAACAAAAATGAATTTCTTCCATAATTCAGTGATGTCGTTTCATATGCTTTAACTTTACCCCTCTTGTCTCCAACAGAAATGGATGCGTTATTTGAGGAAAGAGATCGGCTACTACAATGACAAGAAAGATTCACTTGACCCCAGGTAATTTTTTTTGGTCTCACATGACTAATTTGGGAAGAAGATGGGAAAAAGTCTTGTCTTGTTTGGCTTCCTTTTCATACCTATAACCTGTGTGTTTGAATGCAAAGGGCCAGATGTGTGTTAAAACTTAGATCTGGGGTTTCTATGATTATCTATTACCTACATTTAGACAAAAAGTAAATCAGAGAATCATTGCATGAAATTTCTTACCTCACATTGGATGCACTCTCAACTCTCACTCTCTGAACATTATAGACATTACAGTGTTTTACAGTCCAGCTTAGTAATAACTTTGTGTTTAGTTCATGTTTGTTGTCACTGCCTTCGCTCAGCTTACTATAGCTGGGAAGTTTCAGTGTTTTCTGATAGGGAAGTTTTTGGTTATATATGAGCGCATGTAAAAATAAATTGCTGAACACACTGTTAACGCCCACAGACATACACTGTAATTGGAATCACTTCCCTTTTCTGATAAGTTAGTGGCCATATTTCTGTCTTGGTTTGTAGAGGTTCCATGGTAGTGTTATTCTGTGAAAGGTGACATAAAAAATCATCATTTTCTTTTGTTATTCTAGTGAATCTGACTCTGATGAAAGTTTCTATGGCCCTATTGAAAGTCCTTTGGAGATTAGTAATGCCCCAGATGACCAGGATGAAGGTAGGGTGTGTGGCTGACAACAAGCATTAAAAAATAATGAGGAACTCTTTGTGCCTACTTGAGCTATCTGTTAACATCTGTTTTGCACTTTTAAATAGAGGATGCAGAACAAAATTATGAAAGCGATGATGATGACTATCTTATGCCTGATGGACCAGCAGGTATCTTTATTTACTTAATTTAAATGAATGACATTTTCTGAAAATGAAGTAGAGTAACGGGACAACTCATGTTCCCTTTCCAGGTCAACCCAAGGTACCACCTCCGTCTTACCCTCCTCCACCTGTGCCCTACCATCCCAAAGGCCCTCCACTACCATTACCTCCTTTACCCATTAACGTGCCACCATACCCCATGCAGAGGAAACCAGGAACCCCACCCAAACCCTCGGACTCTGTAAATAAAGGGCCTCCTCCGGGCCTGTCACCCCCTTCTCCACTACAGAAACCAAGCTCTATTAGAATGACAGTTGTGCCGGGTCCTTTTCAAGAAACAGCGTGGCAGAAGAAGCCTGTAGTCGGAAGCATGTCCTTATCCACTTTCCCAGGATATGACCGGAAGACTGCTCCTACCACAGGCTTTAAAGCCCCGAACACGCTCCCTATCTGTGAAGATCTGGGAAACAAACTGGTGGTGAACTCTTCTAGTTCACACAACCTGAAAAATTCATCCAGTGAGAGGAAACCTCCACCTAAGTGTCCACCACCACTGATGAAGCCCAAACCCAGTCTGCAATCTTTACAGTAGGTGTCTGTTTTCACTCCTTTTAGATGCTCTTTTGACTGTTGTGACTAAAAATGTGTGTTATGTTGAATTTTTTCCTACATTGCTCTGCTGGGCATAAAGGAAAACTCCACCTTGAAATACATTGAATATGTTAATACTAAAATATTTGGGGGGTAGCACCATCGCCTCACAGCAAGAAGGTCCCGGGTTCGATCCCCGGGTGGGGCGGTCTGGGTCCTTTCTGTGTG
>JAOUQY010000009.1:20294-30329 GCA_028566355.1 Doras micropoeus | reverse complement strand
CCTACACCATACTAATAAATTATTGTGGTCTAAAATGACAGGTGTTTCAGTTTCATTGTCCAACCCCTGTATATATACTGTTTGAGATACTGGACTTCTGATTTTCATGCGCTCTAAGGCATAATTTACAAAATTAACACAGAAAGGCTAGAAATATGTCGCTTCATATGTAATGAATATGAAGCGACATATTTAAAGTTTTGAAATAATTATGAACAATTGTGAACTTTTTCAAGATATTAACATTTTTTTGAGAGGCACTAGTAAATTAGGGACATAGAGACATGTCAGGAGTGACCTGGCCATGGGTGTGACCTCTTCTTCTCTCCAATCAGATTTGTTCACACAAACACTTCATTGCTTGGTCTTGTTTTTCTGAAGTGTGAAGTGGATTTTCAGACTTTGCCTGTCTTTAGAGTATATTTTATTCTTTATATCTATATATAATATCTCTCTCTATATCTCTCTCTTTCTGTAGGCCACGCCCTGATTTCTTCTACCGCTGCTTTCCAGATGGTCAGATGAACCCAGAGTTCCAGTGCAGTGGTGACCCGGAAGTGGTCACAGAGGGGAGGAAGAGTTTCCCCAGCGGGCATTCGTCATGTAAAAATATCTTCGTTACTGTTCATAGTGTTACTTGTGTTCACCCAGAAACCTCCCTTTTAAAGTGTGTAAACGATTTCTCGTATAAGTCATGGAAATGTGTGTCAAACTCTTAGTCCTATTATTTTATCGCTGTGTGATGAACTCACCACACTTATGATTAAAGTTTATGAGTGGCCAGGCCTAATTCAATGGCACTTATTATGTGGCAATTATAAATTGTTCTGCAGAACCACAGCTTTTTATAGCTTTGAAGAAGACTCATGACTTTTGGAAATGGCTTTGGGTTAGGCATGTGACCCTCTAAACATCTTCCACAACACGGAATCCCTTTCATGAGTGTGGCCATCACCCAAAGATTCTGTATCAGTGTCTGACAGAAACATATTTATAAACAGATTTATGCTGGTAGACTTCATCCTGAACACATCTGAAGTGCAGATTAGACGTCTTTGTCGAGCGAATGAGAGAATACACTCACAGCAGACTCCTGAATGTCACACAAGAAATTGTGATTTTCACTCCTGACAGCTCCACAGCCATCAGTGACCAGGAGTCCAAGAGATCAAAACACAATACTGGATATAGTTAACACCCTAAAGTTGATTATTTTCCAAAAACAGAATGTCCCTACAATATATCATTAATATAAACCTTGATTTGGCTTGCAACCCACACTACAAATTAATCAGCACTATCAGACCAGTCATAATAATAAAATCTAACCACTGTTAAATATGGCATAAATATTTATATTTTAAAGTCATATCTGTGTTCTATATACATTTGTTTTTTCCCTAAATATTAGTTGCGTTTGCCGGACTGGGCTTTACGGCTCTTTTCGTGGCTGGGAAGCTTCACTGTTTCAGTCTGGCTGGTCGGGGAAAAGCGTGGCGTCTGTGTGCGTTCCTCACACCTCTCCTCTGTGCTGTCTTGATCGCCGTCTCCAGAACCTGTGACTACAAACATCACTGGCAAGGTCAATGAGAATCCATACAATAAACAATCTAGCTGATTCAAATAACGAACTGGATTATGCAATAATAACATACAGTAATATGTAATATTTAAAAGTATTATTTATTAAAGATAATTGTCAGCTTCCTGGAGTAACACTGTGGACTGCTGGAGGATTACAGAGGAATAAGGATTAAGGCCTTGGATAAAACCTCAGTCACTTGTGTCATTTCTACCCTAATGCTTAGTTACACCTCTCTTTGCTTGAACCACAGTGCCAATTCTGTAAGATAAGTATTCCAATAGTCTTCCTGTCAATTTTAGCCCACTGTTCCATTAACTACATGCAGTCCAGCTCCAGTAGCTTCAAGCTCATCTCCATCATTTACACATCTCTTTAACTGTCTGTTGTGACACATGTAATTCCTTTGATGGGTGTCCTTTTGCCAAATGCAGTAACACCCTTTTGCCCTTCTCTAACATCCTGCTTCAGATTATTGTAAACAACACGATCTTTAGCGAAGTCAACGTTTCACATGTTCTCTTCAGAGTCTTGCCAAAATTGAACAAAACATTTTATAAGTTACATTTGTCCAGTATTGACAATGAGATGCTGTTATTGTATGCGCCAGTTCTACCAGTTCTATAGTACCAGAAAAACTGGTACTGGAGCCTATGCAAAATACATAGCAACGCCACCTATGCACATCTTTGGTTGTGTCCGCCAGTGCATATATAAAGCGAAAGAGACCTATGGAAGCTTCTAGAGCTGTTTCCACCATGAGCATGGCAAGTAATCAAGTAACATCAAGTAATATTGGAATTCAATATTCATCAGCAATTCAACAAACATCAGCGTGAGGACTGTGCAATTTTCCTCCAAGAGCCTGTGGGGGACCTACCATGTATTAACTAGTATACCAGTTTTTCTGGTACTTCAGTGTATATACAGAAAAGAAGGATAAATTCAAAGACAAGTGACAGTTTGTGGTAGAGAGGAAATAAATTAAGTGAACGGTGTATAAACACAATATTCAAATAGATTTCAGCTTCATATAAGGGTTTCCCACACAGCTAAACAATGGATCTGTTGGAGTTTTTTAATATTCTTTATTAATAGGAATAATCTCAGCTTCATTTTGTCTTCTGTCTCTCTGTTGCTTGTTCCTCCAGATGTGTTGGTGGGATCACTGCTGGGTTTGACCTTCTCATACCTGTGTTACCGACAACATTATCCACCACTCACCGGGTCCGATTCCCATAAACCCCTGAGGTTCAGAGACACGATACCCTCAGCACAGGAACGCAAACAAGCCACTACAGGATTCCTCTTGCCTCTGTAGGGATAAACTAATCTTGAACTGTGTCATGGACATGTCCTCATTCACAGCCCTTAAGCTAATGCTGCCAATATGTGAGTGTGAATGCGAGACCTAGGATTGCCTGTTTCCGTTTGGCCTTCTTAAGGACGTACATAGGTTTATAAAAACTGTCTATTGTAGATCTTTGTATTTGTATTGGACCATGAACAGCCTGGGGTTTCTGCATCATGGTTCAAATATCTGTCAAATATCATTCATTGTTGATAATGGGGTCTATCAATAAAACATTTGGAAAATTTGGACTGTGGCCTCCTGGTTAGATCTGACATTTACGACAGTGATGTATTTCTAAAAATAATTAATAAATAAACGTTTTTGCATATTGGATTTAGATATAACTTCTTTCATACTTCTTCCAAGTCACTTACTTTGGACATTTGTTAAACTCTACAAATAAGGATCTGATGAAGTCATATTCAAATAAGTTGCAAGAAAAAATAGGTAAATAAATGATTAAACTACCATAGCAGTCAGTCTTGCAGTCTTGTAAATTGTGTTACATGTATTAGTTTATTTATGAATAGTAAAGCTACCAAGAAGTCTCATAGTGAATACATTAAAATTAGTAATACAGAATATACAGAGTACACCTGGTGCAAAACCATAATTCCTGACAGTTGCTTCATAAAAAAATTATCTATTAATATTTTAAGGAATATTTTTAATTAATTGTGGTTACTGATTTGCATTACAAGTATTGCATAAGTTGAAGTCATACTGTAAGTTTACATACACTTAGGTTGAAGTCATTAAAACTAATTTATCCCCTCCGCAGATTCCATGTCAACAAACTATAGTTTTAGCAAGTCATTTAGCATGTCTACTTTGTTCATGGCACGTGATATTTCCAACAAATGTTTACAAACAGATCATTTCACTTATAATGCACTATATCAAATTTCCAGTGGGTTAGAAGTTTACATACTGTACATCAAGCTGAAAGTGCCTTTAAATAGTTTTAAATAGAAATAGAAAATGACATCATGGCTTTATAAGCTTCTGATAGGCTAATTGACATAATTTGAGTTAACTGGAAATGTACCTGTGGCAATATTTTAAGGACTACCTTCAAGGCCTACTTGCCTTTTTGCTTGACATCATGGGAAAATCTAAATAAATCAGCCAAAACATCAATCTGTTCAAATAATCATATGCAAATGTGAGGACCATGGGACCACAAAGCCATCATATCATTCAGGAAGGAGACACGTTCTGTCTCTTAGACATAAATGTACTTTGGTGCAAAAAATACAAATCAGTCCAAAGAACAACAGCAAAAGGCCTTGTGAGGATGCTGGAGGGTACAGGTACATAATTATCAACTGTAAAATTTGTCTTATATCGACATGACCTGAAAGGGCACTCAACAAGGAAGAAGCCACTGTTCCAAAGCCATGAGAAAGCCAGGTTACAGTTTGCAGCTGCACAAGGGGACAAAGATCTTACTATCTGGAGACATGTCCTCTGGTCTGATGAAACAAAAATGGATTAACCATCATTATGTATGGACAACGAAGGGGGAGACTTGCAAGCCAAAGAACACCATCCCAACCATGAAGCATGGGGGTGGCAGCATTACTGTGCAACAATACCAACCACGCGTATGTAAACTTCTGAGCTACTGGGAATGTGATGAAAGAAATAAACATAGTAGTTATCCTAACTGACCTACAAGAAGGAATGTGTACTAAGATTAAATGTCAGGAATTGTGAAAAATTAGTTTTAATGAATGTGGTTAAGGTGTATGTAAGCTTATGACACATTAATCTAATGATTAGCTATCCACATTAATCAGTTCATTCTTTTATACAAGTTTAGTTGCTGAGAAGCTAGCAAATGGATGTGTGCTAGTGAGGATAAATGACAGACTAAATAAAAGTCCTAAATAAAATGCTGTGTATGTTCTGTTTGGTCAAAATCATGCAATATCATGATAATATTATGAGCCACAACATATTAGGCAGTGACTGTGAAATACATTGGGAATTTATGATGAGCCCAAAGGTCTCCAGGTCTGACACTCTTTAACACATGGTAGGACCATGTCTTTGCTGTCACAACAGCGGGAGTGTGTTGCAGAGAGCCATGATGGCTGTTGAGAGCAGTATAAGGAGTCCAGAATGTCCATTTGGGTCACCATGGCTGCTGGGGTGCTCTTGTGTCTGCTTCTGAAGGAAACCCTCGGAGTACACCATGTACAGCTCGACACACTTCCGAGCTTTCATTTGCTGGATGAGTGCAGGGTACCCAATCTCTGTGATGCTCACTGTATCATCATCACTCTCTTGGGACTCAACAGGCACTGGAACCTCAGATGTGCCATTCTCAGCTATGCCAACTCTCTCAGAAGTGCCATTCTCAGCTATGCCAACTCTCTCAGAAGTGCCATTCGAAATTGCAAGTGATCCAATCATGGGGTCATCCCCCTGGATGCTACTTATCTTTGCATCACGATTTTGGAAGAGGTCAGTTCTGTTCATGCACTTGTCCATGTATTTTTCATAAGTCTGGGCCTGAGGAGGTGGCTTGAATGTATAATCACGTCCATAGTCATTTCTATCAGTAGACTTCATGCCATATTGGCGGTGCATGTAATGGTTGTAGTACTGCTCCTCTTGCCGGCTGCTGAAGTGAAAGTGTGGCCGAGGAAATCGGCCCAGGCCATACCCTACAGCCATCCCTGCCATAGCCCCAACTCCAGCTGCCAGCATTGCCTTTTTGGCAAAGCCTTTGGACTTCATAGATGGTTTATAGCCCATATTATGAACCGATTTGGAGAAAGGGGAGCCACCAATTCCATACCCTGGACCCCCAAATCCACCTCCGTAGCGAGGACTAAGGATTTTATTGTTAGGATTCCAGTTAGGATATGATCCTCCTATGGATGGATAGCCCACTGGGTATCCTCCTGGTTGTCCTGATCTCACTGGGTAGCCACCACCCACTGGATATCCTGCAGGATATTGGTTAGGTCTTACACCCCCTCCTCCAGGGTACTGGCCTCCAGAGGGGTAACTACCACCTGCAGGGTACTGATTGGGATTCACACCTCTTCCTGGATACTGGTTAGGATAGCCTCCAGGACTACTGCCACCTTGTCCTGGATACTGTCCTCCAACTGGGTAACTTCCACCTCCAGGGTACCTGTTGGGATACCCTCCAGGACTAGAGCCCCCATGTCCTGGATATTGCCCTCCAGCTGGATAACTGCCACCTGCTGGGTAACTTCCACCTGCAGGATAACTTCCACCTGCAGGATAACGTCCACCCGCGGGGTAACTTCCACCCGCGGGATAACTTCCACCCGCGGGATAACTTCCACCCGCGGGATAACTGCCACCCGCGGGATAGCTTCCACCCGCGGGATAGCTTCCACCCGCGGGATAACTTCCACCCGCGGGATAACTTCCACCCGCGGGATAACGTCCACCCGCGGGGTAACTTCCACCCGCGGGGTAACTTCCACCCGCGGGATAACTTCCACCCGCGGGGTAACTTCCACCCGCGGGATAACTTCCACCCGCGGGATAACTTCCACCCGCGGGATAGCTTCCACCCGCAGGGTAACTTCCACCCGCAGGATAACTTCCACCCGCAGGATAACTTCCACCCGCAGGATAACTACCACCAGCAGGATAACTTCCACCCGCAGGATAACTACCACCTGCAGGGTTCTGATGAGGATATCCTCCTGGATTAACACCTCCTCTACCGGGGTTACTGCCTGCAGGGGAATATGGGTTGGGTTGCCTGGGATAGTTGGCCTGGGTCTTACTCCCCTTATCAGGCTTGTTTGAAGATGTAGATGTTGAAGTTTTAGTGCTGGTAGGCTTCTTGCTGCTTGTTCCTTTCTTGCTTGCTGATGCATCATGTAGCAATAGCATTAAAGCCAAACAGAGAATTGTGAAGATGCACAGCTGCCCCATCCTGTAATCAAGTGGAAGAAATGGTTTGTGTTTAAAGACTTTCTTTATTGTTCTTTATTGGTTAACTTCCAAGAAAAGTCTGTTTTAAAAAAGATGACACTAAGATTTTAATTCTATGATAAGAATAGAAATTATGCAGTAGTCTGTCATTATAATCTTACCTAATTTACACTTGCTTTCTAAATGAAAATGTTATTTGTAGAAAATAGCAATGCTACTGCAAAAGTAAATGCAAATATTTACTTAGTTACGAAAACTTAGTTACAAAAACTCTCCATGCGCATGACCTGCATGATGATGTACTCACAATCACATCTATTTAGAACTTTACCTTACACAAGGAAAGCCAGTAACAAAACTAGGAGTGAAAACTCATTCATCTCATTGTGAAAAATGAAGATCAATGTTTTGTTAAATAATTTACAACTTAAAATGTAGGAACTGCAAGCAGAGAACTTGTAATACATTATATTCACAGCTCTTTTTGGCTTGGGTCATTCAAATCTTTTTTTATTTCCAATAAATTTGTAGTAACTTGGTAAAGTACGTGTTTAAAAAATTATTTGTCTTTGTCACTGAAAAAAATTAAGATGAATTTCAAACATTTATTTACATGGTTTGTTCTCTTTGTTAAGATGAGAAGATCCCTAACTGACCCCCTCATCCACATTTAGTAGCAGATCAATGGGTAAGACATTGGACTACTGAATTGGAAGGTCCAGCGCCACAAAGCTGCCACTGTGGGGCCCCTGAGCAAGGCCCTTAACCCTACACTGCTCAGCTGTATAAATAAGATAAAATGTAAGTCACTTTGGATTAGAGCATCTGCTAAATGCCATAGATGTAAATGTAAATGTAAGGGCATCTGCCTAATGCCTTACATTTAGAATCCAGACATTTTCCAGAATGGGGTGCTGTTTTGCTTCTGCCACAGTCATTCTGTAGATCCTGATTGCCACACTTGCTTCTATTCCCCCCCAACAGCCTTCATTATGTCTGAATAGTGAATGCTTTGTACTGACTCAATAATGAAGAAGTCATGCAATAAATATCTATATTAAAAATCTGTGTGTCTGTACCTGATCAATCAAAATGAGTCATTGCAGTAAGACCTGCCTAGACTTTTGCACTTAGAGACAACCCTCAATGGATATACTGTGAGTGCCAAATGGAAGTGATGTTCATTTGATCTTATTAGGCACTAAAAGCCTAAGTGTCGGGTGTTATTCTACCTTTTATTCTGTATCTTGCTTTATTTCCTTTTGAAAAGGAATGATGGTGTGTTGAAGTGCTTGAGTGACCCCCACAGAATCTAAACAAACTTGGCAGCAGCATAAAGAACTAGTTAAATATGGAGAACATCAAAAAATTTAATGAAAGCCTTTTATTCACCTGTGGTGGATTTCTCATCATCGGCATCACCCACGCCACAATTTTAACCTGCATGATGCACTAAATGACAAGATGCTGTGTGTTTTTGGAATTATGCACCAATGAACCATGTTTGTTACTAACCAGGTGCTACTAACCATATTAACCATGATACATGTCATTCAGCTCTGCAGCTCAACGGCTGAGACAGACAAACATCTAGCATTTAATATCTTCATATAATGGAAGTTCATTAATTACATTAAAGACATTATAGTCTATAATATCAGGTCTGGAGAGATAACTAGTTTATTTTATTTTATCTTATCCATAATGCGTCTACATGTGAATGTTTCATTATATAGGCATCAGAGTGTGTACATGCCTTAATATAAAATACTCTATTCAACAAAGCAGTTTAGCAATAATATACAAACAAACAAACAAACAAACACTCTGATGTGTATTTGTCTTTTTTCTCCATGTCCTGCACATCTACGGATATCAACAGAATCGGATGTCCTAGCACAGGGAATCGACATGGTTATGTATTATTTTACACTCCAATTTTTAAACAAAATAGTAGTATATCTCTGATTTCTTACCTTAAAAACGCTTGTTTCTCCTGCACTTACTGTAAGGTGTTGTTTTGTTCGCGCTATGTTCCCTACATGGAGGAACCTATTTGCGGTTTGGGGCGGGGTTTCCACAGACATAACGGGAAAGAATGAAACTAGACGTATTACGTAATCACGTATTACGTATTTACGTAACGTATTTATGAAACGTTTTATATATATATATATATAAATATATTTTTTTAATAACAACAAATTATTTCTAAAAATGTTAGAGCTATGTGCTCATGCCTTAATAATGTTTTAATAATTTTTCTTTTACATATTTTTGCCGATTTGTTTTTTTTATGTTTGCTTATTTGTTTTAATCTTATTTACTTATCATTATTACACTCGATTTAATTATTTAATTGCTATGCAAGACAGTTTTTGCAACATGCACATCATAATCACATGCCAAAAAAAGTGTCTAATTAGGCTAATGTTTAAATAAGACTACAGAGTGTTCAGCTAATCTCATAAATTACACACTTATCTAATTGTATTATTTGGAGCAGAAGTCTAATTGTCCATGTCATCCATTTAACAAGAAAATGTGAAAAATAATATATTTCCTACCACATCTTCCTCTAGATACTCACTGTAGTAGTCATTAATGTTTTCATTTTCAATTACATTAAAAAGCGTGACTAAAACCAATGAATGAATATGAATTAACAGGGTTTTGGGTGCATTTCTCTTCTTGTGCCCTTGTTTGTGTTTATAAATGGATTTGGACTAGTGCTGTCAAATCAAGGAGTTAAGGAACACTCTAACGCATTAAAGAATTAACTGCAATTAAAAAAAATGAATTCCACTAAAAAATTTAACATAGATAAAGCTGTAGCCCTGCTCCCTACACACTGCACAGGGTACAGAATCCCAAGGGCACTTCATAGGGAACTCGGTCACTAAAACGTAACTATTTGGGGCGCTACAACGTCATCAACAGTGATTACAGCACTCGGCTGTATTTAGCATGATAAATCAAACAACACTGTTCAGACTAATTTCGTTTCTCTTAAAATAGACCAGTGATAAACAGCAACAACATTTTCAATGGCCCTACGATGCCTAACCGCATGTACAATGTGGTATCTGTTGTGCAGCGATGATGCAAAGTAGTTGAGGTAAAGAATCTCTGCTGACACCGTCTTCTTCTTTGTAAGGAATTTATT
>JAOUQY010000006.1:8560-18793 GCA_028566355.1 Doras micropoeus | reverse complement strand
ACACACACACACGTTAATGAGGAGGATGGGACTGACAGAGGGAAATGGACAGACAGGTCTGAGCTGTGTTTTTACCCGTCCCGTTTCAGTTCTCATGATTCCTGTACAAACAGAAGTGGAAGCTGTCTACAAATAATCACTGTCCAATTTATTAGGAACACATCCATGCCGTTAGCCGATCATCATCGGTGTGGCCGTAGTGCAACGATTCAGAAACCTCTCTGATACACTGTACGTTACGCTCCAGCTCAGCCTCGAGGCTCACTTTAAACTCAGACTAACATCTACTATCATTCAAACAATTCATGTGAAAGTTTCCATGAAAAAATAAAGGAATAGTGTACAAATAAATGTCTGGGAGAAACAAATCAGAACTGTGAAACTTCCACAATAACTTTAACCCTGCTGTCACCCAATACGATCGGTTTCTGGGGTTATAGATGCACTGATGGGAAACGCAGACGTGTAGTGTAATCTGGGCGCATTTCAGGTTCACTGATGACGTCATTTGAATCCGCGAATCAGGATCCATCACTTCCAGGTGTATGGCACCGCATCACAGCACTATGAATCTCTGACTTGACCGCAGTTCAGACGAGGCACAGCGGCAGCTAGAGCGGGACGAAGAAATCTGCTCTTTACAAAGACTCAGGTTTCACTGTCAACTTTTCTCATTTTTGATAATGTTGTGTTTTTTTACTGGTTAACAGTTACACCTGCCGTGTGCTCGGGCTGCTCGCCTCATCAGCTGAACGCAATGTAAAGAACCGTGGTAGTAACCCGTAGTCACATGACCCACACGGCTCTACTGCGCTGCGTCTCGTACAAAGTCCCTTTAATAAGAAAATAAAGAACAGTTTTGGATTTGTCATTATGTCAAAAGGTTTGTGGTCCAGATGGAAGTCTCTTGTGGTCCGGAGTTGGTGACAGTAGGTGATCTCAGCCCTGCATGGTTAATAATATCAGTTCATGACAAACACACACTCTGTTACTGTCCTAATTACACACTTCCTGTTAGGCAGCAGGCTGGCGAGGGTTAAAACGCTGTAACACTACAAAAATACAGCACATAATAATAATAATAATAATACATAAGGAGAAGGGTATGTGAACAGTGCAGCAGTGCAAAGTATAATGTACAGTATAAATAATGCATAAACAACATATAAATAATGTAGAACCCTCTGATATCTTTTTCAACAACAAACCAAACTAAACTAAAAGGTTTTTGTGAAATCATTATTTACACCAATCAGCTGTTTGGTTATGGAAAGTTCCAGAATAGTTTTTTTTTTACTGTTAAAGAACCTCCTTTATCTAAACCTGTACCTGTACCTGAAACTGAACCTGGACCTGAACCTGGACCTGCACCTGAAACTGAACCTGGACCTGAACCTGGACCTGCACCTGTACAGCCTACCATTTCATGTTGCGTAACATAACATTAATAGCGTAATTCATCATTATAAACTGCCACATCATTTAATGTCTTCTTCTTTCCCTTTAATAATAATTTCACACTAAACTCTGATGTCAGTGTTAAACATGACTCAGCAGTGTAATGAAATGTAAAAATGGATGAGATGATTTATCCGTCTCTCCTTCTTCCTCTCCATGTTCATAAGGACACAGCTGTGTGAGACTGAAACTGCATTTTAATAAGAATTATAATGAAGTAAATATGATTTTTACCTGTCTGTCCTTTCCCCAGTGTCTTCTCCAGGCGATACGGCCCCACATACTGAGCAGGGTGACTGCTGGACACCTCTTTACTGGACATGATGCTCACTGATTTACAGTTCTAATGAGTGACCACAACAATTAAGGAATCACTGTCACTTCCGGGTCAGTGCACGGCGCTGCGTCCTGCGTGATGACGTCATGCGCCGGTCATACATTACAAACAGGCTGTAGGTGATGGTGAGGCCTGATCCTGATCCTGATCCTGATCCTCCTCTAGCTGCCTAGTTGTGAATAAGGTGTGAGTAGTTCCCGGGACGCTGTGGTTCCTGATCCGGGCGGAAGATGAGAGTTCAGCCGCAGTTTTAGGCTGAAAGATGATCCCGGAGACAGCGTGTCTGGCAGGAAGTCTGTGCTGATGAGCGAGAAGATCCAGAAACAGCTGGGATCATAAAAAGCTGGAGAGCCTTTGTTTTTTAAAAAAGAATGATAAACAGCGTGCTAGTTTATTGTTTTTATCAGGGGGACACGGATGACTCAGAGACCGGAAGTGACCCAGTTACTGACAGACTGATATGAGGATATGATTTTAAAAAAATAAACAAAAATGTAAAAAAAAAAAAAAGGCTGTCATCTAATAGATAATACTATATCCATCTCTGACTCCTGGAAATGTTTTTTCAGTTATTCTGTATCAGCCCAGTGATGAGTAAATGAGCGAGGATGTGTGTGTGTGTGTGTGTGTGTGTGTGTCTGTCCCGCTAGCTGAGCCGCGGTGTTGTCCAGGCCGCGCATCCGGGTGTGGAGCGGAGCAGGCCGGGGAGAGAGCGAGCGCCGCCTCGGGGATTTTCTCCAGCAGGATCAGTCACTGTGGTTTGTCCTGTTTGGTTTAGACAGCGTTTCTCTGAGGGAAGCCGTCATTGCAGGATGATGAGGATGAGGATGAGGATGATGAGCAGGTGGATGTGATCCTCGGCACCCTCACAGCAGCTCCTCCCCGCGCTCTCCTCCCGTCTCCCGGCTACCGGACATCCTCAGGATTTAAAAATGGCGATCCCGGTTTCTGTCAGCTTCTCTTCCAGCTCACTGCCGTTTCTTTCCAGTCGCTCCGTGGTCCGCACGCTGGCCGTAGCGCTAGCTCAGCCCGGTGGATAATTCTTCTCTGTGGGTTTTTTATCTTCTCCTCCTTCTCCTTCCTTCTTCTCTCTCCATCAGCATCAGCATCCGGGTTCCTTCTCCTCCTCAGCCCTGCGCCCGCGCGTCCCCGCCCTGCGCGAGCCCTCGTGAACGCGCATCCTCTCCATCACTCTCTCCGCTGCACCGAGCAGTTAGCTCTCACCGCAGTACTGCACATATTAATCCTCTTATTCTCCCGTTTACACACCTTCTGGAATATTCGCAGATAGAGGTTCTCAGGTAGTGGTTTGAAATGACTAAAATCCACTGACATCACCAGTGTATACATTTTATGTGTATTGTGTAATAAAGAAAGGGTACTCATCCACACTTTTTTTTAGCTTTTTGTGCGAAATATGCAAATGAGCAAATGATCCAATCACCGCTCGTCTCTATTCCGGTGACCCAATCACATCCTGCCTACACAGAGCTCGCGCTGTAGCCTACGTAAAGGCAGTTAAAATTAAATTATGGCTGTAAAAACGCGCCTGATGAGACTGTGCGTCACAAAGTATAATAATACAACACCCCTGTGTCATGATGCGCTAATGCTAATGCTATACATCACTCCATCGGTGTTATTATATCAGCAGGGCTTCCTCTGCATCGTGCAGTTCTGCTCAGGACCACTAGGCGGCAGTGCGCATGCGCACACAGACACACAGGCGAGGGGCGCTGGGAGATTATTCAGACTTCAGATGTTGAATAAACTCCTGAAGACTGAATGATTCTGATCGGCGCTTTCTAAATCAGTACGGTATTTTAACCAGCTCCCCACAGCTGCAGTCTTTATAAGATTTAATATCCTCTTTAGAAACGCCCCGCTGTAAATAAACACCTGCTGTAGACCTGGACCTGCTCACATCCTCAGCCTGGTCTTTAACTCCTGAGCTCCCAAAACAAACCCAGACTGATCCCACACTCATTTATTATATTACTGTTTGTAAACCTTTAGGGTTCGGAAATGTAAAGAAGCAACAAGACAGTAAGATCCATGACTTCCAGATCGTCTGTCCTTTTCTCCTCCTCTCAGAACCCTTCATATCAATATACAAACCTTCTGTAAGTAATCTGCTATAAAATACACCTGAATCGTGTAGCGGTGTCTCACACACACTCAGACCTGTAGCACAGCTGATTCATGTGCCGCCATGTTTTTGTGTACGGTGGGAGGAAACTGGACAACCCCGAGGAAACCCACACTGACACTAACCTGAGCTCAGGATGGACCAGTGACTCCAGAGCTGTGAGGAGACGACACTACACCACCACCACCTTCATTCAGCAAATCAGTGTGTTACGAGTGACCAGCAGGTTCTGAGATCAAATCCCAAGGTTACACACTGAACCTAACCCTGAAGAGCTTTTACAGGTTCCGTCCTTGGATCAGATTCCGTCTGATTTGGACATCGATATCCGCTGAATGAATAAATGAGTCTGATCTGACAGCATGGCTGGGAGTCTGAATTCCTGGAGTTCGAATCTCATCGTAGTTTTCTTTAAAACCTGTCTGCAATTTTTCGGCATGGTGTTATGGGTGAGAGATCCGCTCAGAGCCGAGCTCACCCGGAGGAGCTGCAGAATAACACTCAGGTTTTAGGAATAAACAAAAACTAACACTATACTGATGTGTTAAACTTTTATTTCATCATTATGCAAAAATCTCAGACAAACAGTTAACATGTAAAAAAACTCCCCAAGATTCCCAAACTGTCTCCACATGGGATCAGATCAGATTGGATCACCTGGCCATGAGGGAGAGGGAAGGCAGGTAGATACCATCTAAACATTACAGGGGAGGAAGGTAAGAGAAGAGGTGTAGGGGTTTTCTGCTGCTAAATGCCACCAGAGACACCGAGTCCAGTGCTGGGAATTCTGGGAATGTGGAGGGTCTGCAGGAACACAGAGAAACAACAGAGTGGGTTTATTTATCCCGCATCAGGATATCGATCATCAGTGCTGATGCAGACTATGGTGTGTAGGCAGGAGGACACACACACACACACACACACACACACACACACACCAGTCAGACTCACCATCTATAAATCTCACAAACCTGTTTAATATTATTTTACCTGTACTCTGTGAGTGTGTGTGTGTGTGTGTGTGTGTGTGTGAGAGAGACCTGTCCTGTGTGTCAGATCTCCTCATGATGCTGCAGCGTTGCTCTTGATACAGGCGGCAAACGCCTCCATCAGCTCCTTACACGCCAATTCTCCATTCTCCTTTATACTGTAAAACACACACACACACACACACACACACACACACACACACAGAGTGATCCTAAACATATAGAAATATTTCTATATTAGTTTTCTGATCACATGCTACAGTTTAATCATCAAACAGTACTACCAAAATATTACAATGGGAGAGAGAGTCTTTTTATTTAGCCATAAAACTACTCATAAAAAGTCATTTCTATTTATTATTATTATTATTATTATTATTATTTATAACACTCCAGTTAAACATGTTAAAAGATTAGAGTATTATTTTCCACAGTACACAGAACCTCTCTTGTCCCCAGAACCAGTTGAGCGTCACACGCCCCACTACCTGTGAGTTTATTCTTTCAACTCGTCAACAGATTTTCACCAGTTCTGCTTTTGCTTTTTTCTTTGGGCCGTTGAGTATATCAGTCTAAATCTAAATCTAAAAAAGGAGTCTGTTAGTAAAACATTCCAATTTCTGCATGATGTTCATAAATTGTCATTTTCATTTCATTTGGTGTATTTTAGGAAGAGGAGCTCTACGCTTTCTCCTCTTTACAGAAGGCTGTAGGAACAGTGGAGGCCATACACACTACATCTCCACTGAAGAGCTGTACGTTTTTGTAGTCCTGTAGAGAGATCTCCAACACCCTCGTGGAGATGACTTTGGATTCACTTCGCTCAGCGAGCATCTTCTGGTATGTTTAACAAAGCCTTCACTGAGACTCTGGAGAAATGAGTCAGTTGTGGAGTTCTGAAGGATAACAGAGACTCCTGGTCCTCCTGATGCTCCTCTACTGCTGCTGAGATGGACAGGGAGGGGAAAGACAGCAGATCGTCTCCAGACCCCTGGTTTAGGTTTAGGGCTTCTGTCAAACTTCCAGGCAGTGCTGACATCACCTCTCCCACGATTCTCTACAGAAGTCTACTGGACCGGATTCCTGTCTCAGCTCTCAGTGTGTCTGTTTTCTTCCAGGTGTCCTCAGCCCTCGGTCCTGCTGATGAAGAACTGCTGGATGCTCCTGGACGTTAACAGCGCTGTTGGTAAGAGCGGGTTATAAAACAGTGGTTGTTCACTAACACAGAGAACTGGTTGGGTTTCTGTTCAGTTGAACTTTAGCGGTGAGGACCAGGCTGTAGAACAGACTGATAGAAGGTTGATGTTCCTCATGTGTCCTCATCCTTCAGTTCTTGTATAAACAGGTGTTTATTGTACCCCACTTTACCCTCTCGCTTCAGCAGGAGACAGGCCGCACTTGTCCACACCAGCCCCTCTGTGTGTAGCAGCTTTTGTAACCGAAGGCTTTTATTCGGCTAGACAGATCGATCCTTAGCCACTTTCCTGTACCGGGAGATAGAACACTGGTGCACAGGTCCAATGTTGACCAGAAGAACTCAACCCTTCTCCTTTGGATTTCAAGTGGTTCTAATGCAGTGACCTTGTGCCATGACATTGATGCAATGAGGTTGTTCACACCACACCATCCATCCCTGATGATGACAGCTGCGGTAAGATCCAGCTCCATCGGGTAAGCTCTGAGCACACCTTCTCCACTGTTCCTTACCAGTCTTATCCAGGTGTTTAATACCTCTGACTCCCCTCTGTAGTCCTCCTGGTAGTTGAGATTGGGTTCTTCCTTTCCATATTTCTGTAAGAAAACCTTCACATCCCAGTTCACTCTTTCATAAAGAGCCAAATTACACGTGAGGACACGGACATCATCTTGTTTTGTGATGAGGGCCGTTATAGCATCAGTGCACGCTGACAGAGCTGCTTTCTCTTTCAGTCCTCGCACTGATGAGCTCTGCATCTCAAGTGGCATAACGGGTCCGATAGCTTTAGCATGTGGCTGCCCAGACAGAGGACACCCTTGTCTTATACCTCACTGCATTTTAAAAGGACCACGAAGACCTCCTCCTACTTTTAAAATGATGAAACTTTTTACCAAAGCCAAAGGCTGCGAGTCTATTAAATAAAAACCTGGTCGAAAGCTTTCTCCTGATCAGCAGAGAGAGTCCATTTTACACAGTGTGGATTATTGTGTGGAAATGATGTTTATCTAACAAACATTTGGACGATATTTTGTAATTGGTACATAACAGTGACACTGACCTCCAGTTTTTCAACCGACTCGGGTCAGACTTATGACATTTTTCAGTTTTTTAGAAGAAAAGACGTTACTCCTTCGCTTGCTAGTAATAACAAATAAGAAAGTAACTGCATTGATTTCAGTTTTTACAAAAGGCATGCGATGCGTCTGGTTCGATCTCAGCGCGCTGTGTGTTGGTTAAGTTTGTGAAAACAGAATGGCAACTCCTCTGCTAAAGTGTCCTCTGACTAAAAGTAATTCCCTTCCCCCCTGTTCCCCATTCCACTTCTCCGTGTACGTCAGGGTGTATCCTGTAAATAACAAGCTACAGGGATATTCTGTTGAATGTGTTCTGCTTCTGCTGTCCTTTTAATGTTTTAATGTTTAGCTCCTTATCCATAACGTCTCCACAGAGAGATAGGGGGAGATGAAGGAGAGAAAGAGACAGACAGCAGGAAGAAAAAAACACCAGTATTATTTATTTTCATAATTTTGTTCCCATTTTCATTAAGCGGAATCTTTTTTGCGTACTTAATTCGTCTGATGTTTTTTTTCTGTGTGGTTATTGCTGATGCTAGGAATGTTTCAGTATCAGGGATAAAAATCTCCAAATTTTTCCCATAAGCCTCATCAGGGAACTCTCTCAACTCCTGTAAGGAGTAATATCCCTGATCATCGGCAGCTTTGCAGCGATCTCAGAGCATCTTCAAGCATTTCCAGAACTCTTCCATCTCCATCAACATTCTCTAGCACCTTCTCATTCCCAGCAACAACAACATTTCCTCCCCCCCTTGGGGTTGAGCACCACAGGGATTCAACAGCTGTAGTATATAGCTGCCCAGCCGGAGGACACCCTTGTCTTATTCTCATGCTGGACTCTGAAGGAGATGTCCAGTGTAGGTTCACTTAGAAACATTAATTCAGTCCTGTGCAATGATTCCACTGCTGCAGTCGAGGATGTTTACAGTTTAGCGCTACCCTCTTAATGCTGCTGGTGAACTTTACATAGCGAGCCAGTTCTCACTCAAAATCTCTGTTTGGAATAAACAGGGGGACATTAGAGACAGTGACACGGCTCGTCATCACAACCAGCAGTGAAACAGAAAAGAACTGCTCACTTACTGTGATCCC
The DNA here is from genome assembly GCA_028566355.1 of Doras micropoeus. Lineage (NCBI taxonomy): Eukaryota > Metazoa > Chordata > Actinopteri > Siluriformes > Doradidae > Doras > Doras micropoeus. The sequence continues at coordinate 10,497 of JAOUQY010000006.1, read as the reverse complement.
ATGTTCAATCAGCTGCTCAATGACGTTAAAAACAACACACACACAACAACAGAGAGTTCATACAGCTGAACAGATCGATGAGACCCTGCCCTCCTTATTGTCTTGACAGATAAAGAGCAGCAGCTCGTGTCCGGTGCTGACCGCTCCAAAAGGACCGACAGTTCTCCTCTGTAGTGCTCTGATTAAGGAGTGCGGTGGTTTCTGATCGAGGAGCTCGTGCCATATGTTTCTCTCCCCCTATAGGACAACTGGGGCAGGATCCAGGTCCACTGTGCCAGCCGGGCCTCCACCTTCTCCACCATCCCAACTGATATGATCAGAGTATGCTGACAAAACCAACTTGTCATTAGAACCCTAACCCGAGACCTGCATGTACTGCTATACCAGTTTTTCTGGTACTTCAGTGTAGATAAAAAAACCAAGATCACAGGAATTAATTTTGCACAGACAGAAAAAATATTGTCCGTTATACAGCATCCAGGCACACAGCATGTTTGATCTGAGTGGATTAAAAACTCAGTTTTTAGTCTATTTGAGAAACATTTTGAGAATATTTTATAGTCTGTACACTAAAGCGTGACCGGTCTCCGGGCCACAGAGGGTTTCTCACGGTTACACAGCGCTGTATCTAATGTCACCAGACCATGACCAGAAAAGCCATTGGGGTGAATACAAACGTTTAAAATTGCATTTGTGTGGATCCTCCCCATCCCTGTATTTAACTCAGGCCTTCATTCACTGTGTGTGTGTGTGTGTGTGTGTGTGTGTGTGTGTGTGTGTGTGTGTGATAAGTCTGTTTATAAGCGCACACATGCACTGTTGGCCGGTGTGCTGTGCTGATAATAAAGTTGAGTTCTGTGGAGTGTGAGTGTGTGTGTGTGTGTGTGTGTGTGTGTGTGTGTGTGTGTGTGTGTGTGTGTTCTAGACAGATGATCACAGTACATTTAACCTCCTCTGATCTGGAGTGTTTCCACTGGGAGCAGTAAGGGCGTGGCCACACACTATCACATTTCAAGTCTGTTAAAGAGATTATGTAGTCATTGATACGGCTGTCACATGACACGTGTGTGTGTGTGTGTGTGTGTGTGTGTGTGTGTGTGTGTGTGTGTGTGAGAGAGAGAGAGAGAACCCAACATCAACACATGTTCCTAGCCAATCAGGTATGATGAAGCGTCACATTATCCCCAAACCAAAATTTCACAAAAAGTGAAATAAGCCCCGCCCTCCTCCTCCTGACAGTCGTTAAACGTTAAAGGTAAGATATTCCACTTCCTCTAGAAGCTTTTTTGTTACACTAATTGGAATACTCTTCACATCCCGACAGCAGGGCTGTAAAAACCCCATCCATCATTTCACTCTGTCTGAATGTGAAGGTAAAAAATATAAATGAATGAAACAGTGGGATGGCTCACCTGCCCAGGTTCCAACACTCCTACCCACACACACACACACACACTCTGCGCAAGAGCTCCACAAGGCTAGGCAGGGCTAGCTACTGATGCTAAAGCTAGCAAGCTAGTCACACAAGAATGTAATTCTTAGAATCGTTAATGTGACGACGTTTACTGAAATTTTCTGGATGAAGTCTCAAAGTTTGTTTTCATGGCTGTGTGTGTGTGTGTGTGTGTGTGTGTGTGAGAGAGAGAGAGAGAGAGAGAGAGAGACTGGTGAGGAAGTGTGTGTTTATTGCAGCTGTAATGCAGGTGAGAACAGGAAGTAGTTTCAGTGCTGCTGTTACAGGTGTTTTCTTATGTGAGACACGAGAGAGTCTGATACAGTAACAGAGACAATGATGAACTGTGATCCTCCCCTCTCTCCCTCTCTCATGGACTCAGAGACAGGTAGAGGAGGAGGAGCAGTGAGACAGGTACAAGAGGAGGAGAGAGACAGGTACAGGAGGAAGAGGAGGAGGGAGACAGGTACAGGAGGAGGAGGAG
>JAOUQY010000004.1:25820418-25834489 GCA_028566355.1 Doras micropoeus | reverse complement strand
ATCCAAAACCCAATTAAAATCACTCTATACATAGTTACAGTAAAACTCACACACACACACACACACACACACACACACACACACACATTCCTGTCCCTATAGAACAATAATACTTAACATGACACAGAAACAGTTGAGGTTAATCATTCCTTCTCATTAAGTGCTTTGTTTATTTTCTCTCTCTTTTTTCATGTACATTTTGACTGTGTATGTGTTTATTCCTACCTCAGTACACGATAAATAAAAATAAACTTTTAACAGTCCTCCAGTTTTGAGGGGGGGTGGGGGTGTGGGGTCATAGCCTGACACAGCTGAACATCAATGAAGGTGAATTGTTGTGGCAAATAGTAAGGTCTACATTTAACTGACATTTACTCCACCAATGGTGAACAGTATTTGGAGATCAAATCAGTATTTGCACACCATTTTGTGTTGACAAACTGCAACTCTTGCATCCCTGTCTCTGTGGAAACAGTCAGCTCTTTTTGCTGAATGTCCGTATTACAGATGTTATTGTGACATGTTTCCGTGAATACGAAAACTCAGCAGTCCCTCATGTCCTGCTTTGCTGATTTCAGTAGTGTGATATGGTTGAGTGTATTGTCCAGGGAGCAGACATTCTGGCTGGTCAAGTTGGACTAGCTTTTAGCCTAGGTCATAGGCCTCCTGGGGTGAATGAGCTCTTTTATTATCACTTCTCTATTTGTGTATTTCTCTACAATTTCCAGTAAAATACAGCAGTAATATTTAACTCTGTCTATTTCTCACACAACACTGCTTACATATTCTAAACACAAACATTCCATTGTTCCTTGTCTGACTGTGTCTCAAGCTAAAGACATAGACACCTCTAGACTCCATGCTACAATTTATCCATTTGATTGGAAAAACATCCTATCACTCATCAAATGGGGAAAGCAATATTACTTCTTGTGCAGATGTGATCTGATTCATCCTTTCCCTATGACTAAAGAGTTCAACATACACTATATTGCCAAGTGTATTCACTCACCCATTCAAATAATTGAATTCAGGTGTTCCAGTTATCTCCCTGGCCACAGGTGTATAAAATCAAGCACCAGGGCATGCAGACTGCTTCTACAAACACTTGTGAAAGAATGGGTTGCTCTCAGGAGCTCGGTGAATTCCAGTGTGGTACTGTAATAGGATGCCACCTGTGCAACAAGTCCAATTGTCAAATTTCCTTGCTACTAAATATTCCACAGTGAGCTGTCAGTGGTATTATAACAAAGTGGAAGAGATTTGGAATGATAGAAACTCAGCCATGAAGCGGTAGGCCAGATGGCATGAGCGGGGTCAGTGGATGCTGAGGTGCAAAGTGAACAGAGGTCGTCAATTTTCTGCAGAGTGGATTTCCATGGCCGAGCAGCTGCATCCAAGCTTTACATCACCAAGCGCACTGCAAGGCATCAGATGCAGTCTTGTAAAGCATGCCACCACTGGACTCTAGAGCAGTGGAGACGTGTTCTGTGGAGTGACGAATCATGCTTCCCCATCTGGCAATCTGATGGATGAGTCTGGGTTTGGCAGTTGCCAGGAGAACAATACTTGTCTGACTGCATTGTGCCAAGCATAAAGTTTGGTGGATGGGGGATTATGCTGTGGGGTTGTTTTTCAGGAGCTGTGACCAGCCCCTTAGTTCCAGAGAAAGAAACTAAGAAAGGAAACTAAGAAAGGAACCTGTTCCAACATGACTGTGCACCAGTGCACAAAGCAAGGTCCATAAAGACATGGATGAGCGAGTTTGGTGTGGAGGAACTTTACTGGCCTGCAGAGTCCTGACCTCAACCCAACAGACCACCATTGGCATGAATTAGAGCAGAGAGTGCAAGCCAGGCCTTATCGTCCAAAATCAGTGTCTGACCTCACAAAATGCTTCTGGAAGAATGGTAAAAAATTCCCATAAACACACTCCTAAACCTTGTGGAAAGCCTTCACAGAAAAGTTGAAACTGTTATAGCTGCAAAGGGTGGGCTGACATCATATTAAACCCTATGGATTAAGAGTGGGATGTCACACAAGTTCATGTGTGTGTGAAGGCTGGAGAGTGAATACTTTTGGCAATATACTGTAGTGTAATCAAACACTTGTGGCTTCAATTCACAATGGTGGTCACACACTTGATCCAATACTACCATTTGGATTAAATATAGAAAATACAGTTACACTTCCACCACCTGAAGCTATCTCAGATCATTATATTTTCTCATTAAATTTTTTTCTTACTCATAATGTATGTTCTTTGCCACGCTACCTTGTCAAACGTACAGTCATGTCAGGTACTGCAAAAACTCCCAGAATGATCAAGTCTGACGGGATCGCCATCTAACCACACAGAACAACATTTCACTACACTCTGGATATTGTAGCTCTAATAATGAGAGATCAGATATAATAATTAGAGAGGAAAAAAAATAGCACCCTGGTATTAGAACCTAAATGGCATCAAACTAATGTAGTATTTCAAACAGCTTGGAAGGAGAGCCTCTTGAGATATAGAAACATGCTGCTGGATCAACATATCTCTTTACTCTAACTGAAGATAAAAAAAAAACAATCCTAGATCCTTATTTAACACTATAGCAAACTTAACTAGGAATAAGACCACAATAGAAGCACGTCTGCTTTCAGTATGGGAAAGGGGCAAGCCCAACTCCTGAAAAATAACCCGACACCATAATCCCCACATTCACCAAACTTTAAACTTGGCACAATACAGTCGAACAAGTCCCATTCTCCTGGCAACTGCCAAACCCAGACTCATCCATCAGATTGCCAGAAGGAGAAGCGGGATTCCTCACTCCAGAGAACACGTCACTTGGTGATGTAAGGCTTGGATGCAATTGCCTGGCCATGGAAATCCATCCCAAGAAGCTCTCTATGTATTGTTCTTGATCTAATCTGAAGTCCACATGAATTTTGGAAGTCTGTAGCGATTGACTCTGCAGAAAGTTGGTGACCTCTGCGCACTATGTGCCTCAGCATCCATTTTATCATTTTATGTGGCCTACCACTTTGTGGTTGAGTTGCTGTCATTCCCAATTGTTTCCACTTATATAATACCACTGACAGTTGACTGTGGAATATTCAGTAGCGAGGAAATTTCACAACTGGACTTGTTGCACAGGTGGCATCCTATTACAGTACCACACTGGAATTCACTGAGCTTCTGAAGAGCATTCTTTCACAAATGTTTGTTGAAACAGTCTGCATGCCTAAGTGCTTGATTTCATACACCTGTGACCATGGAAGTGATTGGAACACCAAATTCAATCTTTTGGATGGGTGAGTGAATACTTTTGGCAATATAGTGTATATAATTTTTTTTTTACATGTGTTGTAAGATTTAAAAGGCATACCCAAGCAGGAATACCCAAATTCTTTGATTTACATACTCAGTAGGCGTCACAGAGGAACAATTTAATTTAAAAAAGGAATTAAATGGAAATAAACATTCACAGATTAATTGATGTTTAATACAGTAACATTTTTGCATAGTAAAATTATTATATTATAAAATATTAAACAAAGTAAAAAAAAAACTAAAATGCTTTAAATTAATTAACATTAAATTAATGTCAGTATGCAAATTATATGAATAATAATGAATCAAACATGTCTAATCTATGTCTTGTTTCTGCATTAATCCATGCTGCAAACAGTAAAAGGGAATAAAGTTGCTTTCTTGCTTAAAGAAAATGTGGACTGTACAAACAAATAAATGTTTTCACAGGTGAATTTAACACATTATTGATATTTCATATTACTGTGTGTATGCATAAGCAATTTCACTTGTCATTTCATCTTTAACTTATACTTTAGAGTGTAAAGCCTATGTGTAAAATATTTTCAACCAAATACTGATACTATGTGCAAAACTAAAACACCACAAAATCAACACTGAACCCCCATATGGCATGAAAAGGGAAATAAAGGGATTTATTCTGTTCATCAAGGCGATTCTTCCCTTCAACACTGAATACTTTAATCCAAGCCTAAACAAAACCTTAATCCACCAGCCTCGGCATTTTTTTCACATAAAGAACATAAATGAATCCAGAGTTTATCAAAGACCTCCATCTCTGATAACTGTTGAACAGACATCTTCAAAGATTATGTCTGCTTAAGTTCATACTTACTGACCATTTGACCTTTATACAGTATATAGGAAAACGTATTAAAAAAGTAAAAATACAACAAAATAAAACACAAATGGTTACAGTATAAATTGTACATGCAAAGTGCAAAATTATTTATCTACATGCTCTAAAGATTGCATCAAGACGAATTCAGAGGTGATGGGATTAAAATCCTGTAACTAGCTCAAAAAGAGGCATTTTCAAGTCAATTCACCTTTATTCTATAACCAGTGACAGCACAACCAGTGTTGGCCAAAGTGCTGCAAAAGAAAATCAACTTAAAACACAAAGTATAAAACTGTCAAATCAAGCCAAACATAGTGGAGCTACTGATAACAAGACGTGACACTAGACAAATCACTAGACATATAATCTTTAAAAGGACCTCAAATGCCAGAGAAAATAAATGTTGTTAAATCTGACTTAATATGATCTATTGTAGGGGATTCCTTTCTATAGGGTGGGAGATTGTTCCAGGATCTTGGGCAGCAACAGAAAAGGCTGATTACCTTTGGACCTCATCTGTGAGTGTGGAATGACTAAGAGCAACTAGTTTGAAGATCGGAGGGATCGTGAGCTGGAACAGTGGTGGAGCAAGTCAGAGATATAGCATGGCACCAGGCCATACAAGCCTCCAAAAACAAATAATATAACTATAAATTCAATTCCGTATCTTACTGGTAACCAGTGCAGTGATTCAATATTGGAGTAATACTCTCCCATTTCTTGGTACCAGTAAGAAGCCTTGCGGCTGCATTTGAACCAGCTGTAGATGTAACAAACTGGACTGCCAGATTTCCAGGTACAGACAGTTGCAATCATCAATAGTTGCAATAATAAGTGACAAATGCATGAACTACTTCTTCCAGATCTTTAAAAGACAGAATACTTTTAAGTTTGGCTATACTTCTAAATTGGTAAAAAATACCTTGTGCAACACTGTTTATTTGTTTCTCAAACATGAGAGCAGTCAAAGATTTTTTACATGACTATGTACATTAGACAATAGTGGACCCATTTCCTTAGCTATAGCTCTAGCCTGCTCAGGATCGCCAAAGGTGATAATGTCTGATTTGTCCTTGTTTAATTTATTAAAGTTCTTAGACATCCAGCATTTTATATTGTGCAAGCATTCCGATATTATATTGTGCAAAAATTGCCTAAAGAATTGAAACAGCACAATTTCCAGAGTCAACAGCTAGAAGTAAATCATTAGTAACCCTAAGAAGAGCAGACACAGTGCTATGGTATGCTCTAAAACCTGATTGAAATGTGGCTTGAATATTGTGTAAGCTTAACTAAAGTAAGTTGAGAAAAGACAACCTTCTCCAAAACCTTTGACAGGGTAGCTGAGAAATAGTCTATAACTGCTAAGGACTGATCGATCAAGACCTGGCTTTTTTAAAAGAGGCTGAATGACAGCTTGTTTAAAACATGTAGGAATGACACCATAGTTAAGACTGCTATTTATTACAGATAAAATATACTGTATGTGGGAATCATATCCATAATAAGATCACTTAAATATGACAATGACCCTGGTTCAGGCAAGCAGAACATGTATATAGGTCAGAAAGGTCATGGGCCAGAATGTAATATCATATTAATTGTGTTAAAAAGAACTTTAGGATTATTGGAATGTTTGTCAATTACATCAATAAAGTATTTTGCTGTAGCAGCTGTAACCATATGTTGGTAATTAGATAGGCATTCTCTTAAAAATTTATATTAGATTTGAAGCTTTTCTTTTTTCCACTTCCTATACTCGTGTCTAAGTACAAGAACCAAAGTTGTAAGTTTGCTTTAGATTTCTTAATTTACGTGGAGCAACTGAGTCTAGAATGTCAGAGCATGAAGAACTGAACAAAGCAGTTAGCACATCAATGGCAGTGCATTCAGGAGGATTCTCAGCACTACATGCTAAGGATGAAGTAAGATAGACAGCTGAGAACTGACTGGGTGTATGAAGTGTGATAAACCATGTGCAGTGTGACGGCTGATTGTGCTTAAGAAAAGGACACAGAATAGCAATATCTGCTCCCTCCAAATTGCATACAGAGAAACCAAATGTCAGAACAAGGTCTAAAGTGTCTCCCTTGCTCATGTGTAGGGGCAGTAACAGATGGCATCAGGTTAAAAGAGCCCACAAATTGTTAAAAATCGGCAGCCAGGCATAAGGAAGGACAACAAACACAAATACTAAAATCACCAAGAATCAGAATTTTATCCTCCTTAGGCAAAATAACTGATTAAAAAGTCCTTATGTATTTTTTGAGGGTCTGTTCTGTTCTCCACTTTACACAGCTGCACTTCAAAGCTTGAATACTCTCCCACAGTCAACAGGCAGCATTTAAAATGATCCATATAAACAGTTGCAAGTCTGATACTGATTGTTTAGCATGACCAGGTAGCTGAATGCTCAAAGGTGTATATTCCATCTGATAGAGGATTAGACCACCAGCAACTTGCAAGAGTGAAAACTTCACAACTTATAGTAGTTGCACAGACTGTAGCAGGGCACTAAGGGCTTGTGTTAAACACATGACAAAATCTGGTAAAGTCCAATAAAAACTCCAGGTGTTGTTTAATCCAGTTCCAAAATATTCATCCAGGCTATACAGCACCAGACCAACAATAACAAACAAACAAACAGACAAACACCAGAGAGAAGCAGCAGACAAGACACATCAGTGCTCGCTCATCTGGCCATTGAGGAAATATAAATCACTATTCAGCTATTTCAGCATCCCCTAGTGACTCACATCCATCAGACTTGGGCTTGAAACAATGTCCTCTGTAAATGAGTCAAGCACTTTGGCTCTGACCCAAATGCAGGTGGCAGGCATATTGGTTTGAAATGTCAACATGGTTTTGATAATTATTGAAAAACTAACTATTTTGCACATTTTATACAACTTCAGAACATGAGAATTAATCCAAAATTGTAAAAAACAAGTTTTCAAAGTAGTTTTCTTATTTTGTGCACCTAAGAGGCCAATTCAAACGAATTCTCTCATGCTACACTATATTGGCCAAAAGTATTCACTCACCCATCCAAATAATTGAATTCAGGTGTTCCAATCACTTCCATGCCCACAGGTGTATAAAATCAAGCACCTAGGCGTGCAGACTGCTTCTACACACATTTGTACAAGAATGGGTCGCGCTCTGGAGCTTAGTGAATTCCAGCGTTATACTGTGATAGGATGCCACCTGTGCAACAAGTCCAATTGTGACATTTCCTCACTACTAAATATTCCACAGTCAACTGTCAGTGGCATTATATAAGTGGAGGCGATTGGGAATGACAGCAACTCAGCCACGAAGTGGTAGGCCACGTAAAATGACAGAGTGGCACATAGTGCACAGAGGTCGACAACTTTCTGCAGAGTCAATCGCTATAGACCTCTAAACTGGTGGCCTTCAGATTAGCCACACTCTAAAGAGATTCGAATACAGATGCAAAACAAAGTCACTGAAATCTACCAGTCTGGAAAGGGTTACAAAGCAATTAATAAGGCTCTGGGACTCCAGCAAACCACATTGAGAGCCATTATCCACAAACAGAAAAAACTTACAACAGTGGTGCACATACCTAGGAGTCTCCGCCCTACCAAAATTTCACCAAGAGTGCATCGACAACTCATCCATGAGGACATGAAAGAACTCAGATGAACATCTAACTGGCTTCAGTTGTCTCATTTAAGGTCGATGTTCATGATTACACAATCAAAAAGACACTGGGTGGGTAAAAAGGGTATCCATTAACTACTGCTGACCAAAACAAACACAAAGACTTGTCTCACATTTGCCAATAAACCAATAAATAGATGACCCTCAAGACATGTGGGATAATATTCTATGCATTAATGAATCAAAGGTGGAACTTTTTGGAAGACATGGGTCACACTACTTCACGTGTAAAGCTAACACTGCATTCAACCAGCACTGAATTCAATGATTTGGATGGGTGAGTGAATACTTTTGGTAATATAGTGTATCAGATGTTTTTTTAGCAGAAGCAATAATATCATTTTTAAATCAATAAAATAATTTTTATATCAATATTTAGTGTCAAGTATTTGATTTCTTTAGTAAATAACTGTGTAATTAGTGGGATAATTCAGCCAGTCATTATTCCAAAATGAACCCCTTCAGGGTTCCTACACCCCGGCGATGTATGTTATGCTTTACACAATATATCATAAAAATAAATATATTAAAAAAAACAACAAAAAATGTTACAAGCTCTCTTGTGAACCATTTCAAGCACTCTTGGGGGAACTCTAGCGGGCTGGCGCGTTGACGTATGTTTACTGTTTTTTTTTTTTTTTTTTAAAGTCAAATAGTTCTTTAGTTTACATAGAATAGAGCAAAAAAAACATCAACAAACATTGAGTAAGCAACAGTTCTGTAGGTGGAAACCCTTTGTTGATAAGAGATGTCAGAGGACTATTGGCAGATTGGCTTGAATGCCAGGAAGGATATAGTAACTCGAATACTCACTCTTTACAACCATGATGAACAGATAAGCATCTGAACATGCACAAAACATCAACATTGAGGTGAATGTTCTACAACAGCAGAAGATCACTTTGGATTCCACTCTTCTCAGCCAAGAAAAGCAGTCTGAGACTAAATTCAAACTAGACAGATAAAGATTAGAAAAAAATCCATTTGGTCTTTAGTCTTCAACTATCCAGTTTTTGTGAGTCTGTTTCTGTTTTCTGTTCTTGGCTGAAAGGAGTGGAGCCGGACATCTTCTACTATTGTAGCCCATCCAACCAAAGGTTTGAGGTGTTGTGCAGCCTGCTCAACAGAGTTATAAAGAGTGCTTTTATCACATAAGTCACTTTAGATAAAAACATCTGCCAAATGAATAAATGTATACAAGTTATTATAGACGTCCTGTTAGATCGAACTAATCTGGTCATTCTTTCCTGACCACTCTAATTAACAAGCTGTTTCAGCATGCAGACCCTCCACACACAAGATGTTTTTTGTTTTTCACAGCATTCTGTGTAAACTCTACAGATTATTGTATATGAAAATATCAGGATATCAGTAGTTTATGAACTGCTCAAACCAGCCCACCTGGAACCAATAACCATACAATGGTGTAAGTCACAGAGATCACTCTTTTACCCCATTCTAATGTTTGATGCGAACAGTAACTGTATATTTTGTATGTAATGTGCAGGTGTTCCCAATAAAGTGGTAAAATCAGACAACGGCAACCACAGACTATTGAGCAGCTCGTGTCTTGTATACAGCAAGAACGGACAAAACTTCCACTTGCAAAACAGTTAGTATCAGTATTGTCAATTCCCAAATGATTAAAAAGTATAATTAAAGAAAAGGTGATGTCACCCAGTGGTAAACATGCCTTTGTCCCAACTTTTTTGAGTGTGTTGCAGGCATCAATTATTAAATGTGTTTATATTCAACAAACAGAATTAAGTTCATAATTGAAAACACTGAAAATCTTTGTCCCTTTTGTCTGTTAAATAAAAGTTCAAGTGATTTAAAACATTACAGATTTTAGTTTTTATTGCATTTTTTTAGAAAGTGTCCAACTTTTTTGGAAATTAGGTTTGTATAATTATTAGTATTGTTGAAGATAACAAAAGATATCTGACCTTCTCTATCCAGGTGGCTTGAGAAGTGGTAACCTCCCGCAAACTGTCCAGCTCAAATCGGCTCCTGACACAGCCCTCATGCACGTCAACCTCCAAAATATAAGCCTGCTGCACTCTCAGGAACAGCAGATCTGATGGCTTCCCCTTGTTAAAATCTTCAATCGCAGAGAGCACTCTGACCAGCATAGGCCTACAAAGATCCACTGTGGAAACCAATACAGGAAAACATTTTAATACTGTCTTCCAAAATGTAACATAATCAAAGCATAATTGAAGAAAGGAAATATCGAATGTACATTTTTTATATATACTTTCTGTAAAGTATAGAATAAAATGGTTTGCTTTTTTCATGAATCTCAAACACAAAGGTATAGCATTGTAAATTGTGATTACCCCCAAAAGTAAAGGAGAAGAGAGTTTGATTTTTAAGTTTTGCTTTTGTGGCACTCAAGAAACTCTCAGGTTCAATAAAATAGTCCTTATCTTTTCTTCATTTAAATTTACTGTAGTGCAGATGAATCACAGACAACAACTGTTTTTACAGACTTATAGCTTAGATTAATGTTGATAATCAGTGAGGTCCATAAATATCTGGACAGTGATGTAATATTTGTGCTTCTGCCTCTGTACACCACCATAATACACTTTAAATGGACCAATCAATGTGTGATTAAAGCTACAGTTATGGCCAGTTCTGAGACTGACAGAAATGTTGGTTTTTTACAAAGTTTGCTGCTGCAGTTTTTATGGTGCCAATTTGCATTAACTATAGATTGTTATGAAGCGTGATCAGATAAATTCCAATTAAATGCAAAGTCATTCCATGCCATGAAAATTAACTTAATCACAAAAACCCCATTTCCACCGCATTTCAGACCTGCCACAAAATGACCCCCTAACATCATTTCAGTGATGATCTCATTAGCTCATGAGAAAGTGTTAATGAGGACAAGGCAGCTGATATCACCCTGTCATGCTGATTGAATTAGAAGAGCAGGCTGGCTGCTTTAAAAGGGAGGGTGGAGCTTGAAATCAATTGTCTTCTTCTATTAACCATGGTTACCTCCGAGGAAACACATATAGTCATCATTGATTTACATCAAAATGGCTTCACAGACAAGGACACTGCTGCTTCTAAGACTGCACCTAAATCAACCATTTATCAGATCATCAAGAACTTCAAGGAGAGAGGGTAAATTGCTGTGAAGGTTAAACTGGTTAAAAAAAATGTCCAGCAAGTGCCAGGACCATCTCCTAAAGGGGATTCCGCTATGGTATCAGGTCACCACCAGTGCAGAGCATGCTCAGAAATGGCAGCAGGCAGGTGTGAATGCATCTGCCCACATTGTGAAGCAAAGGCTTTTGGAGAATGGCCTGGTGTCAATCAATCGCTTCTCATCCAAGTGACTGGGCTCACTCACAATTTCGCCTAAGAACACTGCCCTGAATAAAAAATGGTATTAAATCAAGAGCAACTTTTCCCAACGATCCAGGAGCAGTTTGGTGATGAACAATGCTTTTTACAGCATGATGGAACACTATGTCACAAGGCAAAAGTGATATCCAAGTGACTCTGTGAACAAAACACTGAAATTTTGATATAAGAAGCTGATATCCAGCATGTCAGGGCAAACTGCAGAAGTCTTGAAAAAGAAGGTTCAACACTGTAAATATTGAGTCTTTGCATAAACGTGATGTATTTGTCAATAAAGGTTAAAAGTCTAAAAACAGTGAAGCAGCACTTTGTGAAAACCAAAATTTGTGTTAGTCTTTTGGCCATGACTACAGATGTTCATTCAAGAGGTTTAAACTTTTCAACCATTTGGGAATTATAGCCAATTTTTTGCATAGTAAAAGGCTCAAAAGTAATTGGACACACTAGCAATTCTAGATATAAGGAGTATTTTTAATACTTGCATGCAAATTGGACATCACTGTAGCCCAGTGACATCACCAAATGCTGAGTTTCATTCCTTGAGATACTTTGCTAGGCCTTTACTAGAGCCGCATTCAATTACTGCTTGTGTGTCTTTCTTCAGTTTTATCTTAAGTGAAAATCATGCCCAGTTGAGCGGAGATCAGGTAATTGACACTAATATTTAAAAAAAATTCCATTTATCAAGAAGCTTTTGGGTTGCTTTTGCAGTATTTTGGAGTCATTATGTCTCGATCATGTGAAGGCCATCCTATCAGTTTTACAGCATGTAACTGAACCAGAGCAGAAAGTATAACTCTATACACTAGAGAATTCATCATGCTACTGCTATATCGGCAGTAACAATATCAATAAATACCAGTGACCCTATTGCACTGGCAGCCACAATTCTGGAAATTGTGTCACTACCCAAATACTAATGAACCCGACTTTATATTTATTATTAAAAGAGTGTATGTTGGGAATAGAAAAAAAACACAATGGGTACTCCTGGACCAGGATTAGGAAATACAGCTTTAAGAGCATAGAACTAGACAAATGTTCCACTAAAATTGAAATAACAAATGATTACAATTAAGTGTCCCACAGACCTCCAAGGTCTTCTTTGTCTTCTCCAAATGCTGGATCGGTGTAGGCCTTCTCTGGAGGCTGTTGGTCTCTTAAACTTGTCTCTAGGGTAGACTCTGTGTCTACAAAGCTGTGGCCTGTCCACTGCAGGGTAGATTCCGTCTGAGGCTGAAAGCCCGACATCTCTTCCTCTTCTCTTTTTGACTCAGAGGATAACAGTGGGACAGACAGAGAGTCTAATCTGAGCATGGTGAAATCGATTTTGGTTGGTGGTGTTGAAGGTGTGCAGTGGTTTTCAGCAATCACCTGTGAAAGTCTGTCCTCCCTGGGGCCAGTCACAAGGGCAGGCGTGTCATGCAAGTGATGCTGGTAGCATAGCCAGTCCTTTCCCATCTGCTGCCGGAAGCTGTCCAACTTCTCAATATCCTTCTGGTGGAACAGGATGATGTCTTTGGAAAAGGAAATGACATAGTAGGTATAACAGGGATGTTTCCAGTGGTTTGCAGATTTTAAGAAAATACAAGAAAATGTATATCATTAAGTGTTTCCTAAACTGCTCATACGTGATGGAGTGATACGATTACATTATTATTAGAATACGATCATTCTAGCATCTAGTGTGTTGTGGAAGCAACACACTAAAAGTTCTCTGATTTTTTATTATTCCACCTTAGTTTGTGAGACACAACTCCAACTCTGACAAGTACAGTCTAATCCAGAGAACTAAGGGGCTCGTGAGAGGCACAACAGCAAAGATTTCCCCCTATCATCTGGAGATATCTTCACCAAACTATTCACTGAACTGTCATGTCCTATGGACAGGGTCAGAGTCATCCTGGAAGTGAACACAGGCAAGAGAAACATTTCACCATAGTATAAGTGTGATCAGTCAAAAGAGTTTTGTATTGATTTGAAAATGCCCCAAACCCACAAGTTTGGCATGACTGCTAAATATGCTCAAACACCAAAATAAACGTACCTCTCAATGGCTACTGTCCACAAACCAAATTAATAACCACGTGACCTGGATCCATTTTATGGATATAGTTTTACCATAAAAATTCTGTTAACATTTTGAACTTGGTAGTGCTTAACCATTTCTGTCCTGAATCTGTTTTCACAAGGCCTACATTGCCAGGGGTCCCTTCTATGCATGAAGAGCCTTAAGTCCTTAGAACTGCCCTTATCTTAACCACCACACTATTAACTTGCACAAAAACATGGAACATCTTTAGCACTCACCTTGCACAGATGACAAACTCGGCTCTGTATCACTGGGTTCTGAGATGCTAGCTCTTCTCACCTTCACCTTATGCTGAAAAATAGCACAAAGAAAAAACTTGCACACACCCCATCCACTTTATTACGAACACCTTTACGCATTCATTATCTGAGTCAGTTATCTGATCAGCCAATAATGATGCAGAAGCACAATGCAAAATATCTTGAAGATACACACCAATAGCAATGGCAATGTTCACACGAAATATCAGAATAAAGAAAAATGTGCTCTCTGTGACTTGCCTCATGGCATGGCCTCACCCAAATTGGACAATTAAAGACCGGAATGACACCACATGATCTTTTTCCACCCTAGATCTTCAACTGTACAGTTTGGGTGAGGCTCTCCACATGATGACCGTAGATTCTTGTCTTTGGCTGATAAAAGTGGAAAAGTGTGGTCTTCTACTGTTATATATATACAGGGGTTAGACAATGAAACTGAAACACCTGTCATTTTAGTATGGGAGGTTTCATGGCTAAAGTGG
>JAOUQY010000004.1:25732749-25747281 GCA_028566355.1 Doras micropoeus | reverse complement strand
GCCGGCTAGGCACCGGCTCTCCCGTGACCCTGAAAAGGAATAAGCGGCCAAGAAAATGAATGAATGAATGAATATTTATAAGTCAAGCAAAAGGTCTTCAAACTATCTGTCTCCTAAAGAATACATTTTCCCGTAAACACAGATTTTTACTCCACATGTATTGAATGCATCCTACAAAAAGTAGACTAGTATAATAAGAAGAAATATGCATCTGTAGTGTTTGTCCCTGTGCATGTCTGCAAGGAAGTATACCTGGGCCTTGTATAAAAACCCCAATTTTCTAAAAATGCAATAAAACATAAAATCTGTAATTTGTTAATTCACCTGAACTTTTATTTAACAGATAAAAAGACAAAAAAAGCTTTTCAGTGTTTTCAATGATGTACTTAATTCTATTTGTGAAATATCAACAAATTTAGAAATTAATGCCTTCAACACACTCAGAGCTAGGATAGAGGCATGTACACCACTGGGTCACATCAGCTTTTCTTTTAATTATACTTTTTTTTATCATTTGGGAATTGAACATACTAAATGTTGCAGTTTTACAAATGGAATTTCTCCCCATTCTTGTTGTAGAGAAGACTTGAGCTACTCAACAGTCCATTGTCTGATTCTCCTCTTCATGATGCGCCATACTGTCAAGCCACGCTATTGTACTCGTGCAGCATGAGGCCTGGCATTGTCCCACTGAAATAGACATGAACTTCTTTGGAAAAGATGTTGTCTTGATGGCAGCATATGTCTCTCCAAAACACCAATATAAGCCTCCACATGAATGGTACCTTGCATATGCAGATCACCCATGCAGTGGGCACTGATGTACCCTTGCTATCATAGATGCTGGTTTTTACACTTTTCTTTGGTAACAGTCTGGATGGTCTTTTTCATCTTTGGCATGTAGAATCCGACGTCCATTTAAAAAAAAAAAAACAAGCTGAAATGTGGGCTCCGTTGACCACAGAACATATTTCCACTGTCTTTTGGTCCATCTCAGATGACATCAGGCTCAGAGAACTTGCTGTTTTTTCTTTGCAAAATATGATTTCCTCTTTGCATAATACAATTTCAGGTTGCATTTCTTGATGCAATGGAGTGTTTTAAGTGACAATGCAGTGTTTTAAGTGACAATGATTTTCCAAAGTACTCCCAAGTAGCAGGACAGTTTTTCAAACACCACTTGAGGGCACAATGGTTACGCATATTCAGCAGCGCTTTCTGCCATTGGCCTTTATGCACTGAGATTTCCCCTGTCTCCCTGAATCTTTTCAGGATATTATAAACTGTAGATGGTGAAAGAACTAAATTCTGTGCAATCTTGTGCTGAGAAACATTGTCTTTGAACTAACTGACAATTCTCTCACAAAATTTGGTACAAAGTGGTGAACCATGAAACCATCCTTGCTTGCAAAGACTAAAACCAAGAACTGGACCTCCCTCCAAAATTGATGAAAACACAACAAGAAAACTGGTTCGGGAGGCTGCCATGAGGCCTATGGCAACACTAAACCAGCTCCAAGAATTTCTGGCAAGTACTGGTTGTGTACTACATGTGGCAACAATCTCCCATATTCTTCATATGTCTGGGCTGTGGGACATATGACCCCCCCACTCTTTTGTCCTGCACTTGTTTGCACATTATGCGCTTCATGTTGCAGTAGTTAGTTCTGTGTTGTCTATCATAGTCCAGTGTTGTTTTACCTAACACCTGTAGGTCCTGGAGGAAAGTTGTTTAATTTCACTGTGTACTGCATATATTGTATGTGACAATAAAAACCCACTTCATTCAGGAGTGTGCATGGCCCCCACATGCCTGTATGCACTCCCAACAATGTCTGGGCATGCTGGGAGACACACTTTTTGTGGTGGAACATATGGATGTGCCGTCCTGGAATAGCTGGACTACCTGCATATACTGCATATACCACTCCATGCTTCTTTTTTTACAAAATCGCCACATTTAAAACAACTTGAGATTGTTTATTGCTTTAACCTTTTCTACTTGTCTTTGCTGCATAATAAGAAGATGGTGTCTGGTCATTGGTCAGCTCTGTGCAATTTTGTTAATGATTCTAAAGGAACTGAATCGGCCAAAGTATTTTTTCGGAATGAGTTTCTGACGTAACTGAAAAAGAAATACCTTTTCTAAAGTAAATGAAACAGGTAGTTGCATACTTTTTGCATTATAGCATAGGCTAGTGTGGGATTGTGTTAGATACAATCCACGTGTGGTCTGTCCAATCAATTGTGGCAAAGTAGCCTATTAAACTTAGCGTGTCGAGTTATATTCTGATCATGAATTATTATATACTGAATCAGGAAAGTCTAAGTTCTGTAATTCTATCCCAAAGAGACGAACGTTGATGAGAAGGAAAAAGCTAAGGAGACATCTGCACAACAACCTTGATTGCTGCCTTAAAGAAGTCCATGTTCTCCAGCTACAATTGGAAACACTTAATTGTAAAGTTTTTAATGAGTGATTTTCATTTATCTTTGGAAATTATATAATTGTTTCCTTGATTTAATGTAAAAGTGATTACTTAAAGAAACCTCATGATCTAAACTTGATACACATACACTCACTGGGCACTTAATAAGGTACACCTGTTCAACTGCCCTGTAACTCAAATATTTAATATCTAATCAGCCAGTCACATGGCAGCAACTTGATTCATTTTGGCATGTAGACATGGTCAAGATGACCTGCTGAACTTCAAACCAAGCATCAGAAGGGGCCATGTCCATCCCTTAATGACCACAGTGTACCCATCTTCTGATGGCTAATTCCACCAGGATAATGCGCCATGTCACAAAACTGGTTTCATGAACATGACAATGAGTCACTTTACTCAAATGGCCTCCACAGTCACTAGATCTCAATCCAATAGTGCAACTTTGAGATGTGATGGAACAGGAGATTTGCATCATGCATATGCAGCTGATAAATCTACACCATTGGCATGATGCTATCATGTCAATAGGGACCAAAATCTCTGAGACATGTTTCCAGAACCTTGTTGAATCCATTCCACACAGTACTAACACAGTACTAACACAGCACTAGCAAGGTGTACCTAATGCAGTGACCAGTAATTGTATGTGTGACCTGTAAGTCTAGAAACTTTTAACCTTTTAGACTGTCTAGTTTCAGATGCCTAGTTTAAACTGTTTATGCAAACAAACCACTAACCTTGAGTAAACTTTGAGTACTTGCACATAACAATTGGAATATTTGACCTTTTTTGGTCATTTATAATTTCTGTTGCTTGCATGGTAACTATAAAATACACTATATTGCCAAAAATATTTGCTCATATGCCTTCACACACATATGAACTTGAATGACATCCCATTCTTAATCCACAGGGTTTATTATGATGTTGGCCCACCCTTTGCAGCTATAACGTCTCCAACTCTTCTGGGAAGGCTTTCCACAAGGTTTAGGAGCATGTGTATTGGAATTTTTGACCATTCTTCCAGGAGCGCATTTGTGAGGTCAGACACTGACTTGGACGAGAAGGCCTGGCTGGCAGTCTCCACTCTAATTCATCCCAAAGGTGTGCTATCGGGTTGAGGTCAGGACTCTGTGCAGGCCAGTCAAGTTCTTCCACACAAAACTCACTCATCCATGTCTTTATGGACCTTGCTTTGTGCACTGGTACGCAGTCCTGTTGGAACAGGAAGGGGCCATCCCCACAAGTTGGGAGCATGAAATTGTTCAAAATCTCCTGGTATGCTTAAACTTTAAGAGTTCCTTTCACTGGAACTAAGGGCTGAGCCCAATTCTTGAAAAATTCCCCACACCAAAATCCCCCCTCCACCAAACTTTACACTTGGCACAATGCAGACAGACAAGTACCGTCCTCCTGGCAACCGCCAAACCCAGACTCGTCCATCAGATGGTGAAGTGTGATTAGTCACTCCAGAAAACACTTCTCCACTTCTCTAGAGTCCAGTGACTGTGTCCTTTACACCACTGCATCCAACACTGTGCATTGGACTTGCTGATGTAAGGCTTGGATGCATCTGTTCGACCATGGAAACCCATTCCATGAAGCTCTCTACACACTTTTCTTGAGCTAATCTGAAGGCCACATGAGGTTTGGAGGTCTGTAGCGATTGACTCTGCAGAAAGTTTGGGAAATTTCACGACTGGACTCGTTCCACAGGTGCCATCCTATCACGGTACCACACTGGAATTCACTGAGCTCCTGAGAGCGACCCATTCTTTCACAAATGTTTGTAGAAGCAGTCTGCATGCCTAGGTGCTTGATACATCTGTGGCCATGGACGTGATTAGAACACCTCAATTCACTGATTTGGATGGGTGAGTGAATAATATTGGCAATATAGTGTATATCCATGAGAGTAGAATTATACACTGAAAGCTCAAACTGACTTTGCCACTATTGGGTATAGGCTTGAGTAATTTGCTTAATGCCTATTATTTGATTTAACTGCATGCTAGAATCTTAGTTTGTTGTATAACCATAGGCAACCCTCTCCTCATTTGGCAACTTTGTTCATCTTTGATTTACACTATATGTACAAAAGTATTTGGACACCTACACATTACACCTACAGGAGCTTATGGCATTCCATTTTAAATCCATAGGTATTAATATGGAGTTGGTCCTCCCTTTGTAGCTATAAGACCTTCCACTTTTCTGAGAAGGCTTTCTAGAAGACTTTGAAGTGTGTCTGTGGCAATTTTTGCCCATTCATCCAGAAGAGCATTTGTGAGGTGAGACACTGACATAGGATAAGAGGGCCTGGTTTGCAATCTCTGTTCTAGATTATCCCAAAGGTGTCCAATATGGTTGAGATCAGGGCTCCATGCAGGTCACTCAAGTTTTCCACACCAAACTCACCCAACCCTGATTTGTGCACTGGGGGACAGTCATGCAGGAACAGAAAAGGGACTTCCCCACTGTTCCCACAAAGTTGGAGGCAGTTGTCCAAAATGTCTTGGTATGCTGAAGCCTTAAGATTTCCCATCACTGGCACTAAGTGGCCTGGGCCAACCCCTTAAAAACAACCCCACAGCATTATCCCTCCTCCACCAAGAATTACAGTTTGCACAATGCACTCAGACAGGTAACATTATCCTGGCATCTGCCAAACCCAAAGACTTATTCATCAGACTGCCAGATAGAGAAGCGTGATTCATCACTCCAGAAAACATGTTTCCACAGCTCCAGGGTCCAGTGGCTACGTGCTTTATACCACTCCATCCGATGCCTGGCATTTTGTGTGGTGATGTAAGGCTTGCATGCAGCTGCTCAGCTATGGAAACCCATGCCATGAAGCATCTGGTGCATAGCTTTTGCATTCATGTTAATGCCAGAGGAGATTTGAAACTCTGCAGTTATTGAGAAAATACAGACTGGCAACTATTGTGCACCATGTGCCTCACCATGCACCATTCAGCGACCCCGCTGTATAACTTTATGTGGTCTGCCACTTCGTGGCTGAGTTGCTGTAGTTCCTAAACACTTCCACTTTTCAATAATGCCACTCAGTTGATTGTGGAGTATCTAGGAGGGAAGAAATTTCACAAACTGGCTTGTTGCAAAGGTGGCATGCTATTATAGTACCACGCTCAAATTCAGTGAGCTCTTTAGAATGACCCATTCTTTCAAAAATGTTTGTAAAGGCAGACTGTTTTAATTTTCTTAAAAGTTACATCACATTGTAAAGGTTCTTATACTTGTAAAAGTAAAATGAAGCCCAGTTTTGGTGCTGCAATAATATTTACAACACTTGTCTGGGTATTTACAGCACTTGTCTCTAAGGCTCCATGGATAAGGTCTATCACAGGTAGTCACCTTAGCCTGTCATTAGGCAAGCCACAGTTGCACAATGCATACATTTCTGATCATTGTAACAATTTGTTTAAGTTGAAACCCACCTGATACAAATATGCAGAAGTGTCTATGTGGTCTGCAGTCTCTGGCATAGTATAAATAGACCTACTTGGCATGAAGTCAGACAGTTGCCCCTGCCGGTTCATATATTACCTGATGTGTTTTATCAGAGAAAGAGCATTAGCTTTATACAT
Source organism: Doras micropoeus (assembly GCA_028566355.1). Classification (NCBI taxonomy): domain Eukaryota; kingdom Metazoa; phylum Chordata; class Actinopteri; order Siluriformes; family Doradidae; genus Doras; species Doras micropoeus. Next base: position 25,741,220 of record JAOUQY010000004.1, on the reverse strand, counting down.
AACGGCTGATTGAAAGACCAGTAAGCATTCATGCAAATGTGGGCTGATGATATGAAAAAGACATTGACTAATGGTAAACCTGGCACTAGACCACAAAAGTTTTTCAAAAGTAAGCCAAAGTTTAATAAACTTATATCGGCTATAGGATATTCAGTGGACAGAAACAATGCGGTTTCTGTGGAAAGAATGTTCAACTTAAGTATAACCTGCTATAATGAGATAGGGGGAATGAATCTGCAGATCGGATGTTTTATGCAAAAGCAAACTCGAAAGAGCAGAGTATAACCCTCACTGAACTCATGCCTGAGCTCGAACAAAAACTAGTACTACTAGTGGCCTTAGATGAGTTCTTTGCCATTGCTATGTTAACTGAGACTGCTGTTTCATGCTTATGCCCTCAAATTTGTACTAAAATTATGTCACATGTGGAGAACATACACTATATGGGCATAAGTATTTGGCCACATCTCTTAATTAATTAATTCAGGTGTTTCCATCAGACCTGTTGCAACAGGTGTATAAAATCAAGCACTTAGCCAAGCAGTTTCCATTTGCAAATATTCCACAGGCAACTGTAAATGATATTAGAAAGTGGAAGTGTTTAGGAACAGCAGCAACTCAGCCATGTAGCGGAAGACCAAAAGTCGCCAACACTCTGCTCATTCCATAGCTGAAGATTTCCGAGCTTCCACTGGAATTAATGTAAACACAAAAACTGTGAGTCAGGAGCTTCATGGAATGAGATGCCATGGCCGAGCAGCTGCATGCAAGCCTCACATCATCAAGTCCAATGCCGAGTGTTGGATAGAGTGCTGTAAAGCACACTGACACTGGACCGTGGAGCAGTGGAAACGTGTTCTGTGGAGTGATGAATCATGCTTCTCTGTATTGCAGTCAGATGGGCAAGTCTGGGTTTGGCAGATTCCAGGAGAACGCTGCCTGTCTGACTGCATTGTGCCAACTGTGAAGTTTGGTGAAAGAAGGATAATGATATGGGGATGTTTTTCAGGGTTTGGGCTTGGCCCCTTATCTCCAGTAAAGGGCATTCTTAATGCTTCATCATACTAAGACATTTTGGACAATGCTTTGCTTCCAATTTTTTGGCAACAGTTTAGGGAAGCCCCCTTTCTATTCCAACATGATTGTGGCACAGTGCACAGGGAAAGGACAAAAAAGAAATGGTTTGATTGCTTTGTGATAGAACAGAGCCCTCACAGAGCCCTCACCTCAATCCCAATTTGGATTCATCTGGATCCACTGAGATTTTGTCAGTTAAAGAAAAATCTTTGAAATTATCTTTGTTTGTTTTATTTCTATAGTGAGATGTACATATTTGCAGTAGAAAAGTTATCTGTTAAATTTATAGCAGCATCTTCCCATTTGTCCCTCTTTCTGTTTGTTTTAATTTATAGCTAGGCTATATTAGTTTACTTCTCAGTACCACAAAGGAAGTAAGGAATAACTTCAAAATTGACATTCGTGCATCTAGAACAAGAGTACCAGTGGACGCATATGATGCTGAGGAAGAGAGGAATAACATTGTGGAAGAGACAAAAAAATGAGTAAAAAACACCCTAAATATGTTTGGAACAACAAATGAAATCTACACAAATGAACTTCTGTTGACTCTTGATTTGTTTTTGTTTTGTTTTTGTCATTGAAATAGACCATCACTTCTCAAAATAACTTCATGACTTTAATGCTTTGTTAAATGTTAGACTATCAAATTTAATCAAACCACTGGCAGTATCAACCCAAATGTCTTTTGATGAACATTTCTAAGTTAGGATACTTTCTAAAAATGCAAAAAAGTCTGAAACTTGTAATTTTTTAAATCACCTGAAACTTTACTTTAACAGACAAAAGGACTAAGAAAATATTTTCAGTGTTTTCAATGACCAAGGTACTTTCATTTCTTAAATAGAAACAAATTTAGAAATTGATGGCTGCAGGACACTCAAAAACCACTGGGACAAAGGCAAAATAAGATTGAAAAGGCTATACAAGGAACACTCAAACGTTCCACAATTAGCAGTTTAACTGGTAATAGTTGAGGTCCTCAAGATTGAGTATAAATGGAGCATCTACCGAAGACTTTGCAAGCAGGGATGTGTCGTGGTTCACCACTCTGTGCCAAACTTCATGAGAGAATTGTCAGTCACTTCAAATACAATGTTTCTCAGTGCAAGATTTAAGGTCTTTCACCATGTTCAGTTCATAATTTCATGAACACTTTCAAGGAGTCAGAGGAAACCTTGGTGCATAAAGGTTCCCCTTGTGTCACCAAAACAGCTCTGACCCATCAAGGCATGGACTCTGGAGGTGTGCTGTGGTATCTGGCACCACTACGTTGTGGGCTGGGGCCTTCATCGATTGGACTGGTTTGTCCTGCACATACCACAGATGCTTGGGCAAATTGAGATATGGGTAATTTGGAGGCCAAGTCAACACCTCAAACACTTTATCATGTTCCTCAAACCATATCTTAACAATGTTTCCAGTGTGGCAGGGCATATTATCCTGCTGATAGAGGCCACTGCCATTAGAGAATATCATTGCCATGAAGGGGTTTACTTGGACTGCAACAATGTTTAGGTAGGTTGTTCAAAATAACATCTACTTGCATGCCAGAACCCAAGGTTTGCCAGTAAAACATTGCCCAAAGCAGCACACTGCCTCTGCTGGCTTGCCTTCTTCCCATAGTGCATCCTGGTGTCATATGTTCCCCAGGTAAAGGACATATGCACCCATAAAAGAAAACCTGATTCATCAGACCAGGCCACCTTCTTCCATTGCTCCATGGTCTAGTTCTGATGCTCACTTGTCCATTATAAGTGTTTTGGCTGGTGTACAAGCCATGATGCACTGTAGTGTTCCCATACCTTTCTACCATAGCCAGCCTTAAGGTTTTTAGCAATTTGTGCTGCAGTAGCTCTTCTGTGGGATCGGACCAAATGGGGTAGCCTTTATTATCCACATGAATCAGTGAGGCTTGGGACCCTGTTCCAACAGTTCAACAGTTGACCTTACTTGGACCACATTTGTTAGATATTAACTACTGCATACTGGGAACACCCTACAAGACCTGCTGTTTTAGAGATGCCCTGAGTAGTTTTGCCATCACAATTTACACTTCAAAAAGTACCTGTTTACATACTGCCCAATATATCCCATGCCCCAAGAGGCGCCACCATTATGAGATAATCAATGTTATTCACCTGGATGTGATTTACATGTTATGGCTCCTGTATGCTATATACATCATGCTAAAATTATGAGCACTTTTTGTGCCTTTGTAAACGAGCCTGGGTATGTGAAAGGTGCTATATAAATTGAACTTATTATTATTACTATAAAGTATTCCTCAAGTTTTAATTACAGCATGTTAGATAGATATTGTACGCCTATATTTGAAAATAGTCAACGGTGGAGCTAAGGGTAAAGTACAGTAATATAGGCCTCATAATTAAAAAACCTGCAGTAATACAGAATGAACTAGAGGCATGTTCTTTATTTAAAAATGAACAGGATAGGGACACAGAAAGTGCCCCGTAGTCAACTAACCACTTACTGTCATCTTCTGACAGACCTTGTTCTGATTTTGAGGGTCTTCATCTTGAGAGTGAAAGACACAAGAGCAGCCTGAATAATACTTTTATTGAGAATGCAGGCACAGAAAAGGTTAGTGCTTATGGACTGGGCATTCCTTTGATTGACACTGGATGTACACTGACTGGCAGAAGTTCCTCAGTAGCGATAGTGGTCTGCCTTGAAAGGACCCTCACGAGGTATGCCCAAGTATTTGGCTTGACTATCCGTTAGCTTCGTCAGTTTGACACCAAGTTTGTCCAAGTGGGCAGCAGCCACCTCCTCATCCAGCTACATTTATTGGGAAAGGAAAAGAGGAAGGTTAAAAACATGTCAAAACCAGCCCCTGAGCAAAATCCAAAGTACGCCCCTTCTAAAACTATGCATTGACTCTCACTGTGAAATGTAAATACACAGACATAATGTTTTAACAAATAATATTAAATCATAGTTTCTCCTAAGGTAGAATTTACACATCTGGTCAAAGAAAGTACATCACCCAAGTGTAGTGTCAACACATCAAAGCACTGCTGAGATATGACCACATCCTATTTGGCTTATTCTCCGGTGCAACAGACAAAATTTGCATTCAGTACAACATATTTGTGGAATTAAAGCTAGGGTATGTGATTTTGGAGAAACCAGCAAGAGTAAGCTAGGTTTTGAAAGTATCCAACCGAAAAAATCCCACACCCTCCCTCTATAGCAAAACCTTCAAAACAAATGAATGCAATCTGCTGTAGGGCAAATTCTCCTCTGACCTCCCGCATCAACAAGGCATTTTTGCCCAAAGAACTTCCGCTCACTGGATATTTTCTCTTTTTTGGGCCATTCTCTATAAACCCTAGTGATGTTTGTGGATGAAAATGTGCCAGATTTCATATTAGCATGCAGCAAGGTGGCCAGTTACTGCCTCTGAATATTAAGATGAAAAACAAAAAACAGCATTGTAAAGGTTTTGTCTTTGTGGGAAAGAAGCACTTTTCTACCCAACGTATTTAATCTAATTTGCATAACATGCTAAACATCCTTCTGCATACTAGTCATGGAACTTTTGTCGCAACTTCACAAGACTTGTTTCGCTATTCAAAATTCCCAACTGCCTTCACAGGCAAAATGAGTGAAGAAATTTTAGTCAGCAGTTAAATGCTTTGTTTAGCCAGAGAATACTAGATTATTGGATTACTGGATTATTGGCTTAACTGTAGAATGAATGACATATGGTATCAACCATGTTTTTACAAATATGTAAAAATATTTCTATGTATAGAATGAGATTTGTCAAGAATGTGTAGATATTCTTGTTCATGAGGAGTGTGCGCATATCTACAACTACTCTAACCATGAATATGCAGAAACCCCATGTGAGAGAAAGCGAGTAACAGCAGGTTAACAGATTACAAGTAGCAGATTCAAGTAAAATCATACAAAGTATTATTTAGGATAATGCAGGCAATGACTTCTCATGCTATGTGTAAAGATTTGCAACTTTGTGCAAGGTACTGTTTGCTGAAAGTGATGCATGTAACTAAGTCACTTACATTTGGCGAGGCCAACACAATGCATGCATTTATATTGCTAATGTTGCAATACACTAAATTTCCAAAGATGATGGTCGAGAAGACAACAATAATGGATTTTTAAGCCATCCCTGGTATTCTAAACTTAATTTGTGAAATAGATTGAGTACACATACCCTTAAAATAATGCAGTTTTAAGAAATTCACAGATATGAAAAGAAAAAGCTATTCTTTTAAATGGAAGTTCTTTTATATGGCAATTTGGGGCATTGCTGTATGAGTTTTAATGTGCATGAGTCAAACAATTTAGAATGTGAAGAATTCAATAATGTACATTGCATACATCTGTGTCCTTGGGCATACAGGCAGTTCAGGATGTACAAATTCAAAATTCTCTGCACACTTCAAGGAGATCCCTGGTTTGCTTATATCATTTTGTTTTATGGGGCAAAACCTTTTGCCAAAAAGTGTACATTGCAAATACTTTTAAAATTCATCAATGATATTCTTTCTGTGTATATTGTTTAGATTTTTGTTTACAACTTATACACCACAAAAGTTCTATGCAGAGCAACATGTCACTTAATCATCTGAACAATTAGATAAAAAACAATTACCTTCTTGGGCAAGAAATACACACCAACAGTGTATTTGCTAGGATTGGTCCAGAGCTCAATCTGGGCAAGGACTTGATTTGAAAAGGAGTTGCTCATTACAAAACTGGGGTGACCCATGGCACATCCCAAGTTCACAAGTCTTCCTTCAGCCAATACAATAACATGGTGTCCATTCTTCAAGCGGTAACGGTCAACCTAGTAAGGGAGAAGAGCAGAATTATGAGGGGATCCAACAAAGAAAATTAACTCATTCTTGAACTATCGTTAAAAAACATGACCTAAAGTCCAGGAACTTTTCAATAAAGAACAATACACCAGTAATACATTTAATACATTGACAAAAGAACAGTCAAAAATCCTTTCAAAAATTTCACACATTTTTGACAATATGGTGAAAATCAGACCCGAAGAGAGCTGTGCACAGATTTGCAGTGCTTTTGCAAGGAAGAGTGGGCATAGACTGTAGACTCTTATCCAAAAAGAATGCGGTCATAAAATCAAAAGGTGCTTCAACAAAATATTAATGTAAGGGTGTGTCCCCTAACTGCAAGTCCCCTGACTAGCACCAAAAAGGGAAGTATCTCTCCTTTGCTGGCTGTCAGTCAAATACATACAGAGGTTTTATTTTTTTTTAATCCGTGTATGTCCTGGGACCAAGCTCTGACCTCTCCTGTGCTTACTCAACCTTCAGAGCTTTGAGAGCTCCTACTGAGCTACACCTAACTTTTCTGCTGGATGAAGACCAAAGCTGACTAGAACTTTTTTTGCAGCTCTGAGAATAGTAAACAGGTTACCCTTTTTTGTAATAAAGGCACCCTCAACTACAGGCATTTAAAATTTGTTTTAAAAACATTTATTCTCCTATGTATTTAGAAGACTGCGAATATTAGAATACAAGTGCTTCTCTTTAATAAAACACATTTGCTCCTCTCAGACAATGGAGGGCAGGACAGACTCCAAGCTCTAGAATTTTGTGCTCATTAAAGAGCACGCTGATGGGTTGATATGAACTGCATAGAGTGGGGTCCTTATTTTTTCTTGCAATAAGTGAAATTGTGGCTTGGGTCAAGGTAGGATGTAGACAAGCTCTCTTAAAAGATGCATTGTATACATCCAGCAGCAGAGGGGATTGCTGGTTATAAAAATTTTTTAAAACCCTATATCCCAAATCCATCAGGCCTGGAGATTTGCCAGTGCTTAGGGACCCAATAGCTCTGGAGAGCTCCTCCAAAATAACTAGGTTTCTAGGTGAACTAAGTACTAGGTTTTTTGGCAAGACCAAGGTCTTGAGTCAGGAGTTCTAAGTTTTTAAGGAATGAGACCAGGGCATTGACTGAGCCTTTCAACATATACATAGAGGAATAATTTGATGAATAAATTTCCCTAATTTGAAGAATTAACCTAGAGGCTGGACTTCTCCTCAACTAGTGTGCTAGTAATTGCCCACACCAGCCCCCCACCCCCATGTTTGTACAAGAATCCTTGTGAGCATAAAATAAAAGTTTGATTAGTCGATAGCATGTTAAATACTGGATGAAATGCTGCTAGTAGGATTAGAAGATAGTTGGTTATCTGCATAATTCACCTAACTTTTTCTGGTTTAATTTCTGAGTGTAGGAGACTTCCACTTTAAGTGACTCCTACAATACTGAGTGAGTAATAGAATCAGATTTATTTGTATCTAAGAAAAAATGGATGGATTCTGAGATCTTGGTGAAGTCCTCTTCCATAAACAATGCTGTGTTCAGGCACCGTTGAGGACAAGGTCTCTGGGAGGGGATACGCGTTGGCTCCAACTACAGAGGTGCATGGTTTGAAATAACTATTGCCAGATATTTAACCTTGGTAACAAATTGCATCAGCTCATGGTTGACAAAGAAATAATCAATTTGAGATAAGGAGTAATGGACCTGAGAGAGGAGGAATATGAGCTTATATGTGGTTAAAGGTCCTGCCATGGGTCCACACAACCATTCTCTGCAAGGAAAACAGACAGTGCAGATGCCATCCCTGAGGTAATGACTGAAGTCGGGTTTGATCTGTCTAATGCAAGATGGTAGATAGTCCAGCCATAAAATTGACTTTGTCAATGTTTGAGGCATATATTACCCAGGATCATCTGGGTTTGAAAAAGCAAACCTTCTACTATGCCATATCTACCATATTCTAGCATTTAAACCATTGCAAAGGAAATATCCCCCACACCATTACACCACTACCACCACCAATCTGAACCACCAATCTTCATGTTGTTTACACCAAATTCTGACCCTACCATTGGAATGTCACAGCAGAAATGGAGACTCATCAGACCAGGCTACACTTTACCAATCTTCTATTGTCTCATTTTGATAAACCAGTGTAACCTTAGTGTAGCCTTAGTTGCCTGATCTTAGCTGGTAGAGATGGCACCTGGTGTGGTTTTCTGTTGCTATAGCCCACCCGCTTCAAGGTTCAACTCCTTTGCATACAGAGATGTTCTTCTGCATACCTTGGATGTAACGAATGATTATTTGAGTTACTGTTGCCCTTTTATCAGCTTGAATCATTCTGCTCTATCCTCTGGCATCAATGAGGCATTTTCAGCCAGAGAACGGCCACTCACTGGATATTTGTCTTTTTAGAACCATTCTCTGTTTGCGCACTGTGTGTGTGTGTGTGTGTGTGTGTGTATGTACAGGGGTTAGACAATGAAACTGAAACACCTGTCATTTTAGTGTGGGAGGTTTCATGGCTAAATTGGACC
>JAOUQY010000004.1:25603562-25616999 GCA_028566355.1 Doras micropoeus | reverse complement strand
CTTAACCACTGAGCCACCCCTGCCCCAGGGGCAGTAGTTAGAAGTAGTAGTTCAGGCTCAGCTTAATGTTCATAGTTTTATTATTAGTAAAGTAACTACTTAACTGTGTAGCAGTAATCCGTTCCTTATCTTACTTGTCCTAAAGTTGGACGCTTTACATCATTTTCACAATCAAGAGTGTTTTAAATCTGGCCCAAATGCATTTTTTGTAATCTGAAAGACTATTAGATTTGTACTCTTTAAGGGCATTTAGGATAAGGTTTTATGCTTTCAATGAAAAAAAATTACTTTTTATTCCTTACATTTTTATTTAGACCATCAAAGTACAAAGCACAAAGTACACATTACAAAGTTCTCATCTTTCACCCAGTCAATCACTGCTAAGTGCCAGTAGAATAGGTTCCTGCAGCTTTAATCACAATTCAACTTAAAGCATCCGAGTTTATTTATAGTACAAGTTTATTTACAAAATACTCTAGCCAATTCGGCTTCTAAATGCTACACCATATAGCGAACATAGGCATCAGTGTGCGTCTGAAGACGTATAAACCACAGCATACTGCAGTGCTGAAACCCCTGCGCTTAGCTCAGTAAACGGCTCAGTGTAGTTGCAGTGAGGCGTCTCCTTTAACAATCTAGAAGGCATTTAACTTATTTGTTAACTTTACCTGGATCTATTTAATTAAGGTTTCTTTGCGGATCAAATTCTAGTCAAATGTAATTACTGGTTATTTGTAGGATATTTTACTTCTAATTCATTTATTAAATGTCAGCCTGTCAGATGTTTTCAGGCTAAACTCTCTACTGACATACTTGAAATACATTTCACACATTTAACCAATAAACGGAATAAAGTACCATGACTGATACAAAAACCTAATTTGCTTGGCAAATTTCAATTTTCTTCATATGAAGAATTATTGTCGTCTATCTTCACTGCATTAGAAATAGAGTCTTTAAAATGACTTAAGTTCCATAGCAAGGATATAACATTTTCCTTGGAAAAGTCCTTGTAAGTAGAAACGAATTATATAGGAAAGTCAATGTTCCTGAACCCATTAGCAGATTTGTTAAAAGAAAATAAACAAAATCCCTGACGTCTTTCAGAACAGCAACCCCATCCATTAACAAACATGATATTCTTCACCTTGCTCTTCATTACACCCATCATTTCTTTATAAATGCGGGTCATTTTTTCCTTGTTAACATGCTGTTTGTTGACACCTTGCTTAACTTGCCCTCCGCTCTTATTTCTCATACTTTTTCTCAGGGGTCTTTGGCTACCAATGCTGCAGCGAGCTGGTGGAGAAGTAATATTGTCAGAGAAGATTGAGATCATGCTCAACTATTTACACAGGACCGGATCAGGACTGGTGAACACAGGACTTTAAAAAAAACCTCTCACGTAGGCAGTCAGAAATGAGGACAGCAGGGCTTAAACAGAAAACAGCATGTGTGAGCGCTACTTAACGACCAGCTCCCCAACTGTTTTTCTTTATTTATTTTTTTTAAGGAAAGACCATAGCCAATCTTCAAGCGTTCTGCTGGCTCTAGGTTTGCAAGGTTAAGTTCTCATAATTGAACTCAAACTGAACTGTGCCTGTGACGTTCCTGCACCCTTTCCCATTTAAATGAACCACATTTTCAGCAAGCAAATTTTAGTTACAAATTGGTCTAGATGCTTTTCTCATCGAGCCCGATTCATCGTGCTATATACAAATGGATTTATTAATAGATCATAACTATTAATCATGTAAAATATTACAATTTAATAAATTAGGAAAACCTAGATATACCCTTAAATTTAAACAAATAAGAATAGCCATTCAATTAAGAAGAAACGCTGCTGTATAAAAGGCAGACTGTAACAGCTCGGCCTACGGGTCGGCCCTGTTTACCACAGCAGCTTCTTTTAATGCTTTATTCATTAATTATTTTAATAAAACTTTTAATTATTAGAGTCAGCACTAAGTGGCCAAACTGATATGTCTCAAGCTGCAAATGTGACTTCCTGGTGTGCTGCTTTCCCAACACTGCACTGCATATTCCCTGTGCGACATGCTCAGTGTCCACGATCACCTGGCTATATTAAACATGTAATTTCATGTCAAATCAAATTTCTTTTCACCTCATTTAATTCACTTCAATTTCACCTTTTCTGTAAGTTGGCTCTAGACTTTTGAGGTGCTGTTGCACTGTTAAATAATAAATATTTTTACTGGCATGGATGTGATTCAAAATAACTCCCACTTCTTTCTCAGAGAAAGGGTTTTTTTGGTGTTCAAATGGTGGTCATTTTAGCACTACGAGCGTTTCCTTTTATGGAGTTCTGTGGGCGTCTCTATATGCAGATCAAATGTGCTGTGCACATGCCTGGTAATGTATGAGTAATTGGCACTGATCAGCATATTCCCATGGGTACAAACAAATCGCATTTTCAAAACTTTTTTTTTTTTAAATCTGGTAGAATTTTTGTGTTAAGGTGGCTTCCTCAAAGATTTACACACAACTTTACTTAAAGATTGGTAAATCAACAAGAAACCCCCCTTGACAGCGTTTACTACTTCCCTTCTTGTTTGTGAGCAGGTAAAGACATCCTGGCTGCTATAGGATAATCATTGCCTTTCGCTCTCCTCTTTCCTCCTTTTTTGCAGTAGATGGCATGCAGCACCCAGTGCACCCCCCTTGAGGAAGCGCACAAAGTTCTCTCCTACCAGAGGACCCAGCGCATACAGTCCCACTTCCTGCACACTTTCATAGGTATACGGATCCACCTTAATTGGGTTGTGCCGACAGCTGATTGGTTTTCCTGGCTCCCACCCCAGTTGCTGTCCCCCGTCGGGCAAAAACGACAGGTTAGGTTGGGAGCCAATCAGAACCAGTACCAACGAGACCTGCAATGCCACATGATGCCTGCCCTCTGCCTCCAGGATGCACTTGCCGTTGGGTTTGAAACACACAACGTTATGTTTTGGGAAGCTCAAATATCCAGGGTAGGAGCAGGAAGAGTGAGTGTGGTCATTGTCTTGTGCCACATGCTGGGAGAGTAAACTGGGTATCGAATGGCTTTGCTGGTGCTGCTGCTGGCTCATCATCTGATGCACTTTGTGGTACTCGGGGTAGAGGACACGGGGCAGCTGGTTGAAAATGAGTGCCGGGTCTAAGACCCCTCTGCGGAATGTGTGATATACAGGCACATTGAGATGGTGGGTGCATAGAACAGCGTCGGCCGCGGTCAGCCCTGCTCCAACCACCAGCACGGGCTCTGAAGATCTGCACAGGCGTCCATTTGAGATGACCTTCTCAAGCTCGGCAAAGCTGTGGCACACAAAGGGTAGAGACTCTCCTTCGACTCCAAGGCGAGCTGGGACATCGCTGGTGCCGGTGGCCAGCACTACATTCTCTGCCTGCACCGAGAAGGGTATCTCATCTCCATTGTCTAACCTCTGTATACCCTGGACGCACCAGACGGAGCGACCCGAGCCAAGAGAGATGCGCTGCATTGAGGTGACCGTGGTACCATTGGCAAAGTTTTTACTCATGCCCATTGTGTTCACATAGTGCTGGTAGTAGGAGGCGATATCTGCTGGTGTGGCACGGTCATTGCGAACACTCCTAAGGAAGAAAAAAAAAAACATACACATTAATAACTAATGATTTAGTGTCAGCATATCAAAAGCAGCATGCTCATAAACAATACAATAACTTATTTAAAAACATTAGTTCACTGAAAACCCATTTACTTTGTATATTCTGGCATTGTGCTTACTCTATTTCTACTGTACTTCTGTTGGCTCCATATCATTAAAATGGAGTGTGCTTGATCAATTTATATAATGGAGTGTTTAGTTGATCAACTGTTTAATGCTGAATTAGACTAAAGAGCGTAACTCAAATGCGACCATTGTGGCCAAACAAATCATATTCTGTCTCATCTGACCATATAACTTTCCCCCCACAAGAGCATGCGCTCAGCTGATCGAAAAAGCCTTCTGGGGGAACGTTTTATAGTCAGATGAGACAAAAAGCCTTCTGGAGAAAAGTTTTATAGTCAGATGAGACAAAAATTGAGCTGTTTGTCCACAGTGACCAAAAGCATGTTTGAAGGAGTAAAGGTGATACATTCAACCCTAAGTATATGGCACCAACAGTTAAACATGGTGGTGGTAGCATCATGCTTTTCTGCCAGTGTAACATACCTTGTACAAAGTGTATTTAATAATGACGGAAGACTACCTTAGAATTCTTCAGCATAACCTCAAACTATCAGCTACACAGTTGAAGCTTGGACACAGTTGGGTGTCCAATAGAACAATGACCCCAAGCTAAAAAAGCTTACTAGCTAACAAAAGATATCCAAAGTTTTCCCACACTTTCACTCGAATGCAAAGTTGAAAATTATCTAATCCCAGGCTACGAATTCCCACTTCTGAGTTAAGTCCAAACCGGTATAACTCGTACACCTTGCTTTATTAATACAAACCAACATACTGAATAATGAAAGATCCTTTCCTATTTGTTAAAACATGATGTCTGTTAAAGCTCATGTGTACAGATCCTGAAATCACCCTCATACCTGCGTTTTTCTCTCATCCAGTCCTTCAATTTGAGGCCAGGAAGCTCCATCCAATTAGTAAGGCTAAGTGTTAACATGGATCCATCCATGGCCTGTAGGGAGAGCAGAAACTGTAATACCAGAAAGCACATGATAGTCCATATGCAAAGCACATGACTATAAGTGTAGAAGTTACTGGCCATAAAAACCCTGATCAGCATTTTGTGTGCTTGCATTCATTTCTTAAGCATTTCAGAGATTTGTTGGGATAAATAAATGGAGGAAGCCAAAAGAACCAAATCTTTCAATGAATATTCTAAACGCCCAACTGGCAACGTTCATGTGCCTGAAATAAGTGGCTCAGATATCTATAGTATTCTGGTGGAAGATTTATGAGGGAAACCCCAAACTCCCTGTGAAACTCAATTTAACATTAGTTACATTTGAAACATTTAAAAGAAAAAGGGAAATAAAACTGAAAATAAAAGATTACTTGTGTTCATTCCAGGTTCTCCTCAGACAATGCAAAAAATTAAACTGCACACCACTGGATGGCAACATTTCCTGCAGACACTTACATGCCAAGCCCCTCCAGGTGGTCCTTTTCCAAGAACAAGGTGAGTCACAGCTCTTTGTGGCTCATAACGCCATACCAATGGTGAGGCACAGTCCACTCCGAAGTCACTGTCTGGCAGGAGCAATGAATCAAAGAGTACAGCCAAAGGATTTGATGATCTGCCTTCCAGGCCTTCACACAGGTACTCCAGATCCTAAGAATACACAAACACACACAAAATCAAACACAAAACATTAGCATTATTTATCTATTTTTGCAACGGTTCTTCCTGCTCTTAAGCCTCTGGAGTAACTGCAAAAGCAAGTCAATGCTACATGTAATTACATTTCTGGGAGGTGCACGAAGTATAAATTGGCCTTTAGACACGCCATTCTCCCATCGGAGGTAACGGCCATCTAGAAAGACTGTCTACAGTGATACACCCTCCTGTCTGGATCACTGTTCACCATAATACCTCAGAGTACTAAGGAATAATACCAAAATGTGCATGACTGGTTTATTTAACGTCACTTCAGCATCTATGGCTAGTCATGACAGGAACAAGGTTACATTGATGCACACATTTCATCAGCACAAGTTCAATGTCAACACGGTCATGGGCAATTTTGTATTATCCAATTTGCATGTCTTTGGACTGTGGGAGGAAACTGCAGTACTCGGAGTAAACCCATGCGGGCACAGGGAGGACATGCAGACTCCACAGAGAAAGGACCCAGACTGCTCCCACCTGGAGCCGAACCCAGGACCTTCTCACTGTGAGGAGGTAGATAGAGGGTAACCCACTCCAGCCTATATGTGTATGATAATGGAATTAACTTGGAAGTGCAGCATTGTCAGGTAAGGGCAGTTGAATTAATCCACATGAAGTTAGTATAAGACCATCACCAGCTTTGGAAGAGAGAATCAACTGTAGCTCCAACAGCTGCCACAAGCTGCTACACAGATAGAAAGTTGACTGTTTAAGTAACACAGGGCATTACTTTTAGAAATTGTACTTGGGTATTTACTCTGTAAACCTCCAGGTCATACAGGTCAATACAGGAATATTATTGTTACTTGTTCCACATTGTGGTAGCATTTGAAGCTCTTTGTTTGCATTGTCATTATGGTCAATGCTGCGCACAGTCTTTGCATACTCATAAACGTCAGTCAGAGCACTATGCTCTTCTTTCCCCTGTGCACATGATACACAGTGCTGATTTGCATCCAAGCTGCCACTTTAAAGTAAAAATGCAAAAGGTGCCCCCGAGTCGTCCCTACTGGGCTACACAGTGATTCATAGTTTCAGGTAATATTTACATTAAAAAACAGAATTAAAGAAGAAAAAGTAAGATCTCAGTGACTTCAACCATGTTATGGCTGATCTCCTAGGAATTTCACACACAAAAGTCTTTGGAGTTTACACAGAATGGTGTGAAAAACAAAAAACGTGGCATGTCTGGAGGGTCGGCAAGATGAAACGTTGTTGTTGAGAGATCAGAGGAGAATAACCAGACTGGTTTGAGGTGACAGGAAAACTAATGTAACTCAAATAAGCACTCTTTACAACCACGATGAGCAGAAAATCATCCCAGAAAGCACAATGCACACTCCTTGAGGTGAATGAGCTACAACAGCAGCAAGGAACACTGGAAGGAGGCCAGGTCTGATGAATCATATGTTTGCTTTTGCTTCATGTGGATACCCAGGTGCATGTGCATTGCTTACCTGGGGAAAAGATGACATCAGGAGGCACTATGGAAAGAAGGCAAGCTGGCAGAAGCAGTGGGATGTACTGCGCAATGTTCTGCTGGGAAACCTTGGGTCCTGGCATTCATGTGAATGTTACTTTGACACACACCACCTACCTAAACATTGTTGCAGACTGAGTACACCACTTCATGACAACAGTTTTTACTAATGGCAGTGGCCTCTTTCAGCAGATTAATGTGCCCTGCCACACTGCAAAAACCCTCTAGGAATGGATTGAGGAAAATGACAGAGTTCAGGGTGTTGACATGGCCTCCAAATTTTCCAATTATTGATCTGATCAATCATCTGTGGGACGTGCTGCTAATGGTGGCAGCTACCATAGCACACCATTAGAGGTTATGTGGAGCCCGTGCCTTGACAGGTCAGAGCTGTTCTGACAGCACAATGTTAGACAGGTGGGTTAATTTTATGACTGATCAGTGTAATTAGGTGGTCAAAGAAAGCAATGTATTATATATACACATTAAAAATTAAACCACCAAATGCAAGTTTACATTACCTGTTCAAACAAAGACAGATGACAGTTCTCTTTAAGTTTTCTATGCAGGATTGGGTTAGGGTGGAAGGCCTCGCTGGAGAAGTAGGGTGTATATCCTGATAGCAAGTATGACAGGCAAATTCCAGAAGGGCCATTCCCTGTTCAGAAAACACATGCATATTGTCTATTTCTATTTTCCTTATTTTGGCTTCATGTCATTCAAGCTTTAATGCTTTACTAAAAGAAATTAAAGACAAAGTTTTGGAACAACAAAAACAATAACAATAATCAAATTAATAATAATCATTAATAATAATATTATTAATATAATAACAATAATAACAACAACAACAACAATAATAATAATAGTAAATCCTCTCTTCACTCCTTTCCTACAGACTACATTATTCATCATAACACTATAGAGTTACAATTCTTGCAAAGCAAAACTTATCAAACTTACAAATCGAAGATTTTTACAGCTTTGGCATTACGTACTTACCAATAATGACCACAGGCAGGACATCACCTGAATCTTTGTTATGCAGTTCCATGGCAGAGGATCTCAGCTGTGGAAGCCCAGAAACAAGTTTGAGGTATTTATTTCGTTTACAAGGCACACTACTCAAGAGAAGAGTGCTGCTAATGCAGAGAGCTGTAGATGCAGTGATCAGACAAAAGTCACACTTCTTCCAGTGTGTAAAATCACCAGCAAGTGCACACAGAGCAGAAAGAGAAGTCCAGCTCATGCAATGTGAGGAAACGGAGCATGTCTACTGGCAGCTATATCCTCCCACCTAAAAGGGGTGTTGCATAACTGAGTATACTGTAAGCATGACTTTGCAGAATGTTTAAAGGGATAGTACTAATATCCAGCACGCTGCCGTTTCAGATCTTAACTAACACTTCCCCCAGTGAGTTTATTACTATATTAAGCCAACAAAAAAGCCTCAAATCCATTAATAAGCATAGCTGAACCCATGTCAGCTGCATTGAAAACAAATAACTAGTAATATTACATTATTAGTATGCAGTATTATTATAAATTCATATTTGTTCATGCAAAAGAGAATATATAGCTCTGCTTGTGTGCCAGATTGCAGCAGCTGTTTTATACACTATTGTGATTTATTGGCCATTTTATAGGTGAGACATTTGACAGTTTTCTGCTACTCTGCAACAGAACCCCACTGCAGGAGTCTGTGAGCTGGGTTTTCTTATTCATTAGGAATCCAATACCAAAATATTTCCATGGTTAGCTCGGCAACGACAGTCTACTCCGTCTAATCAGATGCAGGTCCAAACTTTACGCAATAATAATAGTTACAAATGTTTCCTCACTTGGTTTCAAGACAGTCATTCCTTTCTCATGTTCTTCCACCTTTCAAACAGTTGAATTTTCTCAAAGCCATACTTCTAAATCTAGGCAAACAGGTATGTAAATGAGCTTTAACGGGAACCCGGAGCAATAGGAACCTACTCACCATGTATCGCTCCTGATATTAAGAATACAATGAATCAGCAGTAATTTATGGTAAGTTGCAGGCTTCAGTGCATTTACTATGTTGAATCAACATTGGACTCAATGTAGTAAATGCAACCAAAACTAACCATTAATGAAAGTTAATTCAATGTATGCTTAATATCAGGAAACTGCATCAACATTCATTTATGGTTAGCTGAAGCAGATATTTCAACATGGTAAATGCAGGACTGAAACTATATTGAATCAATATTGGATTTCCATCAGGTTTGGTTAAGAATAGTCTGATAGTCTGAAAACATGCTGTCGTTCAAACACTGAAACCAATATGTGGTTAAAAGCAATCATTAATAAATGTTTTCAACTAGAAGTGCAGACCTCTGCCAAGGCCAAGAAGTAATAGAAGGATTTGCGTGACATGTCTTTCACTGCCCCTGGTTCCACAGTATCCTGATACACACAGGAATCTGATGTCTATGTTTTTGCTTTTCAGGTTCTTGGTTTCTTTCAGCATTGTGTTTATAGTGGGGTGATTTGTTTTCATTGAGTTTAGTGCTTCTTAGCATTACTTTGACTCTAAAACCACAGCTCTTTGAATTTTTAGGTTCTCTATAGCCTATAGTCCAGGGTCAGTCATATACCTGTGCTTCTGCTGAAAAAAGGGGAGTATTGTTTTGGTAAGCTCATTTGGGTTTGTCAGCGATCATTTACAAGAGCTCGGTACATGCAGCACATTCCACGCTTTCGGTGAGCAGATCAGCCATCAAAGCCTTTATTATAAGGTCACTTTTCTAGTTTGAATTATCTTGTATGTTTCCCTTTGATGAAAGAGATTCTCATCTTCAAAATCATTTTCATTTGTTTTTGAATAGAAACAGAACAATACTTAAATGTGATCACAAAATCTAAATGATCACAAAGCACCTGGCATTTTGTGTGATTCATTGGTCCTTCAGAACAAACAGAATTAAAGTAGCTGGTATAAAACAGTAAAAAAAAAAAATCTGAGGACTCGCTAAGGTAAAACTGGTGGCAGGCAGGGACAGCTGATGACAAGTGCTGTCCAACTAGAGCGTCTCTGCCTTCTAAGTCTGGATGTCTGTTAGAATTCTCTCTGACCAGGGAGGCAGTGAACAGCAAGGCAGCTCAGCGGGTTTTGAGACACACCCTTTGTGTGGGACAGGAAGATCTCTTTGGTCTCTGGGTGTTTTTGGTAAGGTTTCATAGGATTTGTTTGATGTTTTGTTTGAGCAATTGGTCCATGCTTATGTTTGGTCTTTGCATTTCCCATGGGGGGGTGGGGTGGGGGTGGAATAGTATTGGGTTTGGGCAATGAGGTTTGATTTTGTGTGTTCATTTCTTTCATTATTGGTTTAATTCTTAATCTGAGGGATTGGACAGTAATTGCTTTAGCTTAGTATAGCGAAATGTTTTTGGCCAGGAATACCACTGGGTTGTCTGGATTTGTTTTGTTGGCCATTAGTTCAAAGACATATTGAAGAGAAAGTTGGAGCGTTCTCCTGCTTCTATGTATAGCTTTGTATTGTGGATGTTCTGTCTGCCCCCAGGGCCAGCCGTATCCCTTGATAGTGTACTGAATTGATTGATTTTTTTTAATATGTGTGGCTCCATATACTATGAATCCTTATTCAATTCTGGGTCTGTATAAATGAAGGAGCGTTTGTTGGTGAGCTTCCCATTTGGCGCTTGCTTGCTTATTAAAAGCTTGAAAGCCTTTTGTCCTTTTTATTTTTGCTGCCAAGGTGTGTGGCGTGATTTTTTAACTTGTCTACCGTCAATCTGAGATATTTGCTTTCTTTTGTGGTCTGGAGGAGTTCTTCTCCCACGTGGAGTTCTGGTTCAGGGTGTAGGGTTTGAATTTGGCAGAAACGCGTGCTGTTTTCGGGATCCGTTACATCCTCGTCCGTGTTGGATTCTGTTGAGTTTTTGCTACAGTTGTTCTTCAACTTGTTTCATATTTCCTCAGTGCCCTACGCGCAGGTTGTCAACATATGCACTGTAGAATATTTGAATATTCTAATATTGAATACGGTTACTGATAGCATGCTCCCTTGGGGTATCCCCTATTTCCTGGTTGTGTATTCTGAATAGAGTATTGTTTACTCTGACTCTGAAGTCTCTAGTTTCCAGGAAATTTGTAATGAAGACTGGCAAGCCCCGTCTGATGCAAGTCTTTGAGAATTCCATACTTCTATGTAACGTTGTAGGTCAAAGAACATAACTACTGCCTGTTCCTTTCTGATGAAGGCGTTTCATATAAATGCTTCTAGACAGACTAGATTGTAAGTTGTGCTTCTTCCTTTTTCCAAAGCCACTCTGTAAAGCGTCATACTAGTTGCTCATTTCCTATTCTTCTTCTTGCACAAGTTCTTGCATAAGCAGCTAGTAAGGGCAAATGACCTGTAATTCTTTGGGTCTTTGTAATCTTTTCCAGGTTTTGGTATTGGAACTACTGTTGCTGTTTTCCATATATGAGGGATTCTTCCAGTTTTCCAGATGTAACTGTATACTTTTAGTAGTGTATAGTCATAGGGCCAGTTGGGAGATTTCTAAGAAACTGGTAGTGAATTTCTTCAGGGTCAGCTGCTGCATCATGTGATTTTCCTACTGCTTTTAGGAGTTCTTCCACTGACAAGTCGCAGCTGTACTTCACTTTTCTTCTGGTGTCGAGCTGTTCATTGCGGAGAGCTCTTCAAAGGTGTCTGTTAATGTGTCAGTTTATATCTACTCCATCGGTTATCACTTCTCCTTGTTTATGAATGAAGGAGATTTGATTGTTTTTCTCTTTGCCTTTCATTCATCAAATGAGGTTCCAGACATTATTTAATGGGGTGTTTACATTGATTGTTCTTATGTACTCTCTCCAAGGGTGTATTTTAGATTGGTTTATTATTCCTGTGGCTTGTGTTCCAGGTAGTCTGAGGGTGATTGACTTTTTCGTACTGAGGTGTTTGGTGAAGTTCCTTTCAGTTTGTTTCCAGTTTTTTCTATTGCTGTTTAACAAGCCATGTAAAACCAATGACGGTACGTTTCTTAGAGTTGGGTGATATTCTTTTGATTGTTATTGTTAATTCTTCCCAGCATATTGTTTTGCATGAGTGCCAGACAGCTTTCTTTAACTGCCATCTTTTAATTTGTTGCTGTTGTATATTTTTCAGGTGTTAAGAGGATCAGGACATGGTTGCTTTTGCAGAATTCATCCCAGACTGACCATTAGATTTCTGTATACAGTTCTGGTGAACAGACAGTCATATATGCATCATGTTCCAGGTGAAGGTATTTATTTTGTGTGGTGTTCAGAAGGCATAGGTTGTTAATGTTTATGAACTCTTCCATTGTTCTTCCTCTGGATTTTGTGTTTTTGCTACCCCATAGTGGACTGTGGCTGTTGAAGTCTCCTGGAATTGGATATGGCTTGGGGAGTTTTTCTGCTAGGTCTTGTGTGGATGTGGTTATGTTGGGACAGTATATATATATATATATATATATATATACATACTGAGAAAGTTAGAATTTTTTTCCAATTATGTTTGAGATCTGAACAGCTATTGCTTGAAGGTTTGTTTTGCTTGTAGGTTTGTCTTGATTTTACTAAAATGGCAGTTCCCCCGGTTGGTCTAGTTGAGTTAGGTTTGTAATTGTTGTATAGGGTGTAGTCTCTTAGGTTTGGGTTTATTCCTGTTGCGAGTTGGGTCTCCCATAGATGTATGCTTATCGGAATTAGTCTTGATATTAAGCACTGTAATTCCGGCAAAGTTGGCTCTCAGCCCACAGCAGCTCCATGGAATGTTGAGTTCATGTTAATTTGTTCTTGGATGATGATGATTGAGATCAGTTTCTTCCACCAGGAGAGAGACTTTGTGTCCGATTCTTTAACTCTTCCCTCATCTCCATGTCCTTTGTAGAGTCCATTTTATTTTGGCTTACTTCTTGTTCAGTTCGCTGTTGTACTTGTTTTGTGCTCGTCTTTGTGGAAAGGGTTGTTTTGTTTGGTTCTACATTTATTATGGCTTGCTTAGTTGCATTTGTTTTGGTTGCCAGATCCTTTTTGGTGTTTTCCATTGCAAGTATGTCTAATTTCACTTGCTGAGGTTTGTCTCCATTTAACCAGGTTACTTTCGTTTGGCAGGATTTAGATTGACTTGCATTTACAGCATTATGAAATTAGGAAGGCTTCTACCATTTTGCATGCTTCAGGGCAGCTGATATGTCTTTTGGATTTCTTTTTCTTTCTGGACATACCTTGCTAGCTGATTCATCTGGTCCTCCTCAGTTTTTGACTCTGATGGCATCTTGTGTTGCTAAACCCCATTATATTTCATCTTCCATTCCTTTAAGCTCTCTGGTCCGGATTACTGCCCTGCTGTTATTCAATGTGGGGATGTTTTCATGAATGAGCCGCCCCGCATGACCACAGACCACTCTTTCTATACGCACAATTAATTACAATCTATTGTTTTCTATTCTGATAAAACTATTCTATTACACTGACGTACCAGAATAACTGGTATACCAGTTAATACTTGGTAGGTCCCCCACAGCACCTTGGCGGGAACGTCACACAGTCCTCG
>JAOUQY010000004.1:25522037-25538830 GCA_028566355.1 Doras micropoeus | reverse complement strand
ATGCCAAGTTAACTCCGAATGTGTAAACCTACAAAATGTGCAGGGGGTTGAATATTACTTGGAGGCACTGTATATATCTATATCTATATGTATTGTTTGGATTTTAGATCAAATGATGAATGAGACAACAGAACAGAATTTTAGCTTTCATTTCCTGATTTACACCGACAGATGTTAAACAACTTAGAACATGACATCCTTTATTTGAACCCATACATTTTCTTAAGTAATAAAAAAAAAAAAGTGGAACATGTGAGTGACAGGTGTTTCCTGGTGCCCAGGTATGACTTGTTAAATTGTTTAAACAAGTAATAGCTCTGAATGTCTACTCTTGGTTTGAGCCCTGGGTTTTGCCTGTGAATGCTACATTCATTAAGAAGGATAAAACAAAATGAAGACAGAGAGCTATCTATAGGAGAAAAGGAAACCATTTTGAAGCTGAGAAATGAGGGAACATTTATCAGCGCCATTGCACAAGCATCAGGCATGTCCAATACAACAATTTGGAATGTGATGAGAAAGAAAGAAACCACTGGTGTACTAACAACCAGACATTGAACAGGTCAGCCAAGGAAAACAGCAGCAGTTAATGAGGAGAGAAAAATACCCCGTCTCTCAACTAGGCATTTTTATGTACATATTGGAATACACAAAAACAACAACAGGCAAGACTATGGATTACAATAGAAGAATTTTAAAATGACTATTTGATAAATGTCAATAAAGAGAGGATAATGAAAACACATCTTAGTATTACCATAACACAAAAAGTAGACCTTAATTCTTAACCCATATACTGTATATTTTTTATGATTAATTTAATTGTATAGAAGTGTTCTGACAGCATCCAAATCTGTGTTTTCAAACAAATGGTTCATTTTAGAAAACCAACACTGATAACTACAAATATTCAAAACATTGAAAAAAAAAGCTTGTGTGTACATAACATGCCTTTCTGAGGTTTCTTAGAAAAGACCTAATAAAATGAATTCGAAACAAAGCTTCATTTACATCATGGTATGTTGTGCTTTTTTAAAACTGTTTTAAGGGAGCAAATCTTTGGTCCCAGCAAACATGTGGGAGAGGTGTACGATGAGAAAGCAAAATCAGAAAAAGCATAGAGTTTCCCCACCCCATGGCATTACCATCTCTAGTGCTTCCAGTAACATTGATCATACAGGGATTCTGTCAGTGTGTACAGAGATTTTCATCACAGTGTTGTTGGCTTTTTATACAGTTTTACTGCAATAATGCCAGTTAATGTTTAATACATACTGGCAAGTATAATTTCTTAGTGTACTGCTGTATTAGCAGGAAAAGATCAAGTGTATGGAATACTGCAGTCTTTCATTAGTTTCTACGGTCATTTATACACACTGTAATACACAGCCCCCTTTGAAAGTATTGGAAACGCCAAGGCCAAGTCATATGTTTTTGGTATGTAGACTAACACATTTGGATTTTAGATCAAAAGAAGCACACGAGACAGCAGATCAGAATTTCAGCTTTCATTTCCTGATATATACATCTAGAGGTGTTAAACAACTTAGAACATGACACCCTTTATTTGAATACAGATACATTTCAAGTAATCAAAAAATAATAGAACATGTGACTGACAGGTGTTTCTTGGTGCTCAGGTGTGGCCTGTTAAATTGATTGTTTAAACAAATAAAAAAGAATAAGCCGAGATGAAGACCAGATAGCAGTCTAAAGGAAACCATTTTTAAGCTGAGAAAAGAGGGAATATTTAATCAGTGCCATTGCACAAGCGTCAGGCATGGCCGAAATAGCAATTTGTAATGTCTTGAAACGTCTTGAAAGAAAGAAACCATTGGTGTACTAACAATGAGGACTGAACAGGTCACCCAAAACAACAGCAGTTAATGACAACATAACACTGGGACAGCTAGAAAAAAACCAAAAAAACCCAACATTTGACATAACAACAACCTCCACAAGGCAGGGGTAAGTATAAGAAGGCCGGACTGGAATTCTCAAAGTTCTGGAAGCAAAATCACCCTCTGCCAAAATGAGGGAAAGACCAAAATATGGAAAAAAAAAAGGGGGGAGTGTGGAATCTTTTAGACTGCTCAAATCAATCAACAGACCTTAACCCAACTGAGCATGCCTTTCACTTCCTGAAGAAGAAATTGAATGGAGAAACATCCATAAACCAAACAACTTTAATTTACTTGTTTACTTTAAGACTGTTACTATACTTTTGCTCACCAAAAAAGTGTCTGGTCTGCCACCAAAGGTGCCACGCTTAAAGTTATATAACACTCAGATGCACATCAGGAAATAAAAGCTGATATTCTGATCCATCATGTGACATTCGTCTTTTGACCCAAATGTCTTTAGTGTACAGCAAAAACAAAAGATCTGATCTTGCTGCTCCAGAGGGGACTGTATAAATGATTATTTCCTCCATATTTAGGCCAGTTCAGCTTCAACATTAATGCTAGCAAATTATTGAGGAAATCAAATGATACATGAAAATCAATATTCACATTCTTTCCTCAACATTGTGGCTTGTAGGGCATGGCAGCTAAGCAGACAGCTAATAAATGTTACATGTTGAAATATTTCTATTTAGTAATAGTCTGAAAGTAGAATAGTGAAAGTGGGTTTTTGTTCATTTTTGGTAGTTTTTGGATACTTTTAGGTTTCAGAATAAAAACTGTGTAACAAATACAGGACTAGACAATTTATGACTGCTGTTATGATTTTTGTGGTGTTTTTGTAGTGTTAATATAGAAACGTAATTAAGCGTTTTAACAGAGCTATTTTAGAAATGTCCCTATATAAGGAACAAATGCACAGCTTTCAGCCAATCAGAAATTAGTACTTTCTGTAGCCATGGTATAATCTTTAATATAGGAATCAGAATTTCTGCACCCACAGAAGCTTTTGTTAGGGTATTAAGAGTGCTTCCCATTTCAATACAGACACCTTAACATATACACTCAAAAATGAATATGTAACAAATACTATGATTGAATTGCTAAATAAGCCAAATGTATTTTCAATCAACTGGATAAATGAAAAAAATCATGTGAAATATCAAAAGAAATAGCATTTATACAGTATTTGGTGATTAGTAAGGCAAAAAAAAAATGATAGTACTAATAATGATACTAACACAAAAAGAAGACTGGTTACTGATGAGAAATATAATGTTCAGGTTTACAGGGATGAAAACTGTCCTCTGCAGAAGCAGACATG
Organism: Doras micropoeus; assembly: GCA_028566355.1. NCBI lineage: Eukaryota > Metazoa > Chordata > Actinopteri > Siluriformes > Doradidae > Doras > Doras micropoeus. The sequence goes on along the minus strand of JAOUQY010000004.1, from coordinate 25,535,602 downwards.
TATGTACATGTGTCCACACAAACAAACATCTATACAATAAACAGAAGAAATAAGAATGCATATAGACAGAATACAGTTCCAGATAAATATTCACCATTAGGGCCGTGCAAAATGTTTTCACATCAAAAACAATGTTAAGAAAGTGAATTCAAGAATGTTAGGCACAGAAATGTAATACAACCTAAGGAACTTAAAAAGGTCCCTGCTGTGAGATTTGGAGAGCAAAAATGTGTCAACAAAAAGTCTAGTGTACAATATGGGTAGACACAAGAAATACTAGCACTGATTTACAGTTTCTCCCAATGACATAATGATGATAAAAATAGTGTGCTTTTAAACAAAAGTAACAGCAATATACAGCTATATAAATTTACATGTTTTAAAAAAATCTTGACAGATTCTACTCTACACTATTTTCAGATGTATCAGGTCAGACAAAAGCATTTACGCAAGGCGTTCTACCCCAGAAACAGTATCTCATCAACTCTGGGCCCTTTTACTCAACATGTAAGACAAAACACAGCAATGATATCAATTAACAATGAAATGTTAATTTCAATAATAGTGTTCTTTTGAATGAGATGTTCGAACACAATCTTCACCCAGTGGCTCCTAAGATGTACTAAGATTCATTAGGAATCAACACATGAAATCCTACTGGCACCGTGTCCAATCCAAGATCGGATTGCCCTTACTTGAAATTGTTCTCACGGCATAGTCCATCTCCGGAGTGTTGGAAGGAAAGAGGTTTATTTAAAAAATAACATTCCATGCCCCCCAAAATTTCTGGACTGTTCTTTGTTATCAGTGTTAATCACTGTTTTCGTCTGTTTTTTTATGCTTCGACTGCACACACTTTGCACTTTGTAGTTATGTATAGCTTTCTACGTATTTGTTAAATGTTTTGCTCCTAGAATTTAGCAGCAAGCAACCAGTGATGTGCAACTAGTGTTGTCCATCATAAGAGTAACAGTAATTCTGCTAATACTCCACCCATGGCAAGTGGGCTTTTAATACAAGTGTGAAATGTTTACAAAGATTTCTATGAATAATCTAATCCATATTGTAAGCATAGGAGTATGAATTTTTTTTTTTTAGAACCCTGTAAGCACCATAAATTAAAGACAAGACTGTCATGACATTTCACACCTGTCATCAACTGTAGCCATTTTATGATTCTTCCCTGGAATTCAGGAATTGTGTGTGGATTGCGTCCAGTGGGTGAAAAAAATTGGGGAGGAAAGAAGCAGGATCATTTTGATGACAACCTTTGTCACTTCTAACAGTGAGCTAAGTGTGCCATTTACAACCAGAAGTCAGGTGACCTCAGGACATATTTACATGATGCAAGCATGACATCTTCATGGTTCAAAGTGATGTTTATTGGGTATTCTTGTGGTACTGATATGGAAGTATGTGCATGCTAATTTCAGCAAACTCTTGGTAAGGGTTATGTCAGAGAATTCACCTGTTCTGATTATGCAGCAGATCTATAAACATTAAGAAGTTTGATAATCAAATTTCTTTACACAAACGCTTATCAGCACAACACAAAGTTACTGTTGCCCACTGGAGTCTACTACACATCCTGTGTTACATCCAAGTCATCTTTTGGCACAGGCATGCTGCACTCTATTGTTTTTCCTACCTCTCCTTTTATTACATCTTCTACTTTGGCTGTATTGACCACAGATGGAGGGTCACTAGCATCATTAGTTTTAACCTTACTGGTGTCTACAGCTATCAAAGATTCTTCCAACATGCCCTCTTTATGCTTACTCTCCAGTGTCTCTATATTCCTCATCCCCTTCATTTCCCCATCCTGTACCTCCAATAAACCATTGTCTTCTTCCACCCTTCCTTCATCCCTAATTTTCTTTTTCTTCTGCTTACTAATACCAGTGCTATCTGATGCTGATGGAAGTGCCATAATACTGCCATGTGGCAGGAACATGTGGGGATACAGTAATCCATGAGGCATTCCTGGGATCAGAAAGGGGTTGAAGGTCAAATGGCTCCCACTGCTTGTAATGTTGGCAGAACTGCTAGTAACAGTGGGGCTAGAAACAGCAGGTGACATTTTTTTTTCATTCTCTCCTATGTTCCTCTCATCTGTGCTCTGTCTTTCAGTAGGCTCAGGGCTGGCTCTCTCTTTAGAAGCTGCTGTGCTAGAGCTAACTGCAGGACTTGGGCTTAAGGGCACATTAGTAGAGGATAATGAAGTCACTGTTGCTGGGGTGGAGGAGCTGGCAGCTGTTGTTACTGTGGAGGCTGTAGCAGACAGTGACTGTTTCATCATTCCACTTAAATGAGTGTCGTATATGGGTGGTTGCACTGCTGACATACTATGGAGCATCACAGGTAGCATACTCAGGCCATTCTTGGCATCTTCTCCTGGCAAAGCCGTAGCTAAACCAGGTGGAAAGCCCATTAGTCCGCTTATCGGAATGCCAGGGACATTGCGGAAGTTGGGTAAGTTAACCAAATCCATGCCAATAAGCCCATCATTCATAAAGAGTGGTCCAATGCCAGGAGGAAGCTCAGGGGTTTTGGGCATCTCACTGCGGGGTCTTCTGCCTCTACGACGTGTGCTAGGATCTCGGTTCACTGGCTCAGTGAGAATCCGGGTGAACTTTCCTTCTGGGAGGAAACCCTTGAATATATAAAAAGAAAAATATAATTTTATGATTTACATAACATAAGCTGGGTACTCAAATTAATCCATCAGGAACTGGTTATGTCATACATGTTTTATAATGTTTATCAGAACTTTATCTGGGGACATACTGATATATTAGTGACTTACATTTAGGGATATTAACCCAAATTAACTCTTTGGGCCACAAGCTTCAGTGGCATTTAGTAACACAACACCTTAACCACTGAGCCACCGTTGCCCTATGCTGTTCATGTTTCTCTCTCTCTCCCCTCCTCTGTCTCACTAGCATCTGAGGCTAGCAGGCTACATTTTATCTGTTGCATAGATTTAATGGATGATTTACAACATCTGGGTCTGAGAACTGAAAGGTGGTTATATTGTATCTGCTGCACACCATTTATTGGACGTTTTTCAACATGGTAGCATTGGTAGGGATATTTTTTGTAAATCTTATTTTTTGAAGGCTGTATTTGGGAATGTATTGGATGCTAGAGTGTAGAATAATTGTGACTTCCAGAGTCACACTTGAGTTTCCAGACTCAAGCAATACTACATAAACTCCTTTATAAGTCATCATAGGAGGAACAACCCCATTTCCTTATGGTGTCTAAAAAGGACCATCTCTGACAGTGGTTTTCTTGTTAGTTCTGTGTTTAGCTCCCACTTCTCTATCTTTGTTACTCTACATTTGTTTCTCTAGTTTAAATATGTGATGATATATTTGATGATATATGTAAATATGTGATGATATCTGCAGCTATAGTTGTAAAAGCAAAGTAGGTGGTATGTAAAATGAACAGATATTCCCTTTGTTTCAACATAGTATAACAGAATGCAAACATATGCTATTCATATGTATGTGTTACATGCCAGAGAGGCGTGTTTATGTTCTCTCTCTCTCGGTCTCTCTCTCGGTCTCTCTTTCTCAGCTTATTCTGTTAAAACTGGTATTTGTCTCCACCAATGGAAAGTCTTCTCTGTAGATAACACGTCCTCTAGTTCTGTCAATGCGATGCGCCGATTCAACATGGTAGACGGACTCAAAAGCAGCATCGTGGTAAAGTAAAGGTTAGCTGAGTGGCTGTTGGCTGAGTGCTGCTATTAACTGAGTGTTGTCGTTAGCAGTGCTGTAAGCCGTGGACCCTTGGACCCATGCTACAAACCTTTTTGTGTCAGATGGTTGTGTTCGTTTAACAGATTTTTCAAATTTTAAGAAATACTGTAGCAGCCCAGTCATTCATTTTATCAGACAGTCATATTGCGGCACATATGCCATATGTCAAGGAGTTGAGATGTGGATACATTAAAGCACCATTGCACCTTCAATTGACCAATGACTTGCTCTCAGGTGAGAAAAAAGTCGCTATTTGTGATGGTTTTAAAATGTATTTTATTTTGGGCAATTATCTTACAGGTAGTAAAGTCTGACCTAGTTTAGAAGGTTTGGATCCACCTGTTACTACTTTGGCTTCAGTAGCATTCTACTGTGCAGAATATTGAAGGACAACCAGATATCCTTCTTGCTTTGTGTGCTTATGTGGGCTCAGTCACAAAAATTGGAAGATGATGTAGACTTATCCAATTCCTTTCTAACTACTGTTTCTCTCTTTCTTCTGTTTCTCATCCTGATATTGTCAATATACAATGAGATTACAATCTAATTAAATTATATATTAAAAAAAAATATTTATTATTTCAATTCATTCCAAGTGAATGAATACAAAGGGGAACTTTTGGAGGCATATTGAACACCAAGAGAAACCTGATTAATTATGGGGGCTTTAATTACTTTGGGCCAGACATACAAGGAGTTCACCAAAGAGAAGGGGTCACCCCCGCTAAGAAAAACCTGTTTTTTGGCTGTCCCAAGATCATTTTATACCTCAAAACTGTGTCAACATGGCACATTGAGCAGTGGTGCACACAAGCTGTTTCCTTAGTTTGGATGGTTAAATGTTCATGCACCTTGTTGCATGCAGCATGATTTCTGTGAAATTTGACAGTTAATAGTGCTTTACAATCCTCAACTCAAGTGCAATTTTCAGGTATGTTTCAAGCAACCAAAATTATTTGAAAGTTGCACTGTGGGAAGCCAGCCTTAGAAGAAATAATGGGAGTGGTTCACTGGTTATGTTGTACAGGAGCAGAAAACTACTAAAATAAACTTTCAAAATAAGACAAGCCATAGCCACTAGACAACAGCTTCCCCACGATAGATAAGAACATGGTGAGATATGCTGGTCTGTCTATAATAAGATTTTATAGAGCAGACCTATACATCTTCAATATTTCATAGTTTTTCCTACCTATAAAGAGCAATAAAACCAATATCTGAGGACAGCATAAGCTATTTGATTTTGAGGTGTGAAATTAGTTTTCCTTCCTGAGAGGAGATGACTGGTTCTGGCCAGATGTTGAAAAAGGTCTTGTATATACCTATGCAAATTTAGTTTTTGATGAATGGAATTACCATTGGAAGGTCTGTCTAAGATGAGATTTTCTGACATGGAGAAACCTGATCTCTATGAGGGACTTCTTATTCATGAAGGGCCAGACAAAATAAGGTCTTCAGTATGCCTTTGAAATGTCTTTAAAATTCAATCTCTAACTGCACTATTAACTAGATATACCATGTTGCCAATTAGTTTTCAGGTATGAAATGATCTTGGGCCAGACTTAAACCAGGTTTTTCTTACAGGGAGGGACCAGTTTGATGAATTTGTTGCTTGTCTGGTCCAACATGAATAAGGCCTTCAGTATGCCTCTGAAATTTCCCCTTTGCCCATTTACCCGTGTGCAGCATTGCTCAATGTGCCATGTTTCCATTTAGCTTTGAGGCATATAATGATCTTGGGCCAGGCTAAAAAAAAGTTTTTTCTTACAGGATATTAGGCCTTCATTATAGAGAATTCAGTATGCCCCCAAAGTTCCCCCTTTGGATTCATTTACCTGTGTGCACAATGTGCCATGTTGCCAGTCATGATGTATGATCACCATGGGCCAGACTAAAATCAAATTATCCTCACACAGAAAGACTTATTCTCTAGTGAAAATTTGCCTGGCCTGTAGTTATTTAAACTCTCAAATCTGATCTGGGATTTGCATAGTGAAAACACATCATGCACTTGGAATTAATTGAAATAATAAATATACAAATATACAATAAATATACATTCTTTAATGTATGGTCACATCTTCAATTAGTTTGTCTATGTCTGTAACACAAAGTGCGCAGCAAATATGCAACGTGAACCCTCTCTTTACAAATAAGGAACCAACTTCAGCCACAGAATAGGAAGCTGTGAATAAGTAACCAAATGAATCAGAATCTGCAACTAAGTAAGTAACTTCAGCCTCATTTGTTAAGACCTGAATGGCTGCTTTGCAGTCTTATGCTTTGTTTTAAGAGTCTTACATGGTACATGCGTATGTAAACTCCCAGGTGTTGTTTTAATGCCTTATGTCTTCCAACTCAGCACAGACAGGTAAAAACTACACTTGACATACAGAACATTCAGCAGAGGATTTCATGTATAGACACACTAGGTAAGGGGCGAGTGGTGAATGTGATGGGTAGGGAAGTAGTTTTGCTTATTTCTTTCCGTTGGCATCATCCAGCTTAAACCCGAATCAGTTAGCTAATTAACGTGATGTAAATTATAAAACTTAACACTGTAAATTCTAGAACACCCACTGTTATTATTATTAATACTTTCTGCTGCTAATTATATTGCTCTGGCTTCCCTTGAAGTTGTAATATTTTGTGATGCTGTATATATGTTATGTTGAATACTTTCTCTAAGTAAATAGTTATATGGAGCAACTTTGTTTCAGTGTCTTCGCTGACCTCAGGTTCTACATATCATTTTGTTCCTCCCCTTTACACCCTAGACCCCATATTAAGCGAAATGTAACTATATGCATCTTAATAAACTGCATTTTAATTATTCCTTTAGGTTACATATTCAGTGGGTATTATCAAAATTATGAGTCTAATTATTGTACCTTGTTACTTTCCTGTTTGATGTTGAGGAAGAAGCCCTGTTTAAATAAAATTACAGATGTCAATTTCATGCTGTAAAATATCTAGGCTGCTAATGTGAAAGGCATCAGTGCTAACATTTTTATATAGGTCAGACTCTATTTTAAACATGGCAAAAAAAGGTGTTTACAACATTAAAATAAACATTTTAAACCAAGTAATTTAAAGAGAATACAATTTTTTTTATTGTAAACATTTGCAACTCACTGAATGCTTCACCACATCAGCCCAGTCAGGAGCCACAAAGTATTCTAAGTTTGCGTCTAGCCATTGAGAGAGCTCTTTAATGGCTGGGGCCATTGCACCACCCAGCTAAGAGAAGAGAAAATAAAGCATCAAAATCACTGTTATCTCTCATTGATTATATAACTTGGAAAGGAAAAAAAAAGGGCACGTATATATAATTCTTACCCTGCGACCTGTGTTCCTGTGCACTACTGGAACTCTCTCCTCACCAGTCAGGGAATTCACATCCAACTTCGTAGGGTCTTTACAACGATGCCTCCTCTGCTTCGGACGTTCAGCAAAGCTGTGCAATATGCTTGCAGTCTGAGACTAACAGATGATGAGGGAATTTGAATAAGATTTTAACGCCTGAACTTTCTTTCGGGCCAAACATATTTAGAGGAAGTTACAAACGCTTGAGCTGTGTATGAATGTTCACTGTTGATCTTTAAAGTAATACATAATTTAAAAATGCTAACTGTAAAAGCTAGTATGTCCCACATTACATTAGTTTTTGTTGTTTTAGTTCTCTGCTTTAGTACAATTGATTGCAAATTTAAAGTTAGTAACTGCAAATACACAAATATACTGTACTTTTATTGTTGAATAGCTTGTCTATTGAACGCAAATAAATTCCACTGTTTTGAGTAGTTATCCTATTTACATGTTCCCCACTCACAGAACTTGATCAGACGACTAAATGCTTCAAGTCAAAGTTTCGCTACACTCTGGATAATGTAGCTCCTCTTAACAGAAAAATATTTAGACACAAAAAACTAGAACCCTGGTATGATTATCACGCACACACACACACACCTTAAAACAGCTTACTCAAACAGTAGAATGTAAACAGTCAAACTAAATTAGTGGTATTTCAAACAGCATGGAAGAAGAGCCTCTTGAGCTATAGAAAAGCTCTTAATGCTGCTAGATCAACATATCTATCCACTCAAACAGAAGATAATAAAAATAATCCTAGATACTTATTTAATACTGTAGCAAAAAATAAATGAAATGAATTGACCAATAAGATCTGAAGGGAGAAGTTAAACAGAGATAACGTAATGACCCTCATAAAAGGTTAAAAAAAGACAAGGGCCTCAAAGGTCATTCCAGTGGACAAAAGGATTATCTTCATCAGATTTCAAGTCTCAGGAAGGAAAACTGACTGCATATGCAAGTGCTCAAGTTAAAGTAGTTTGCCTTCTGAGTAATGCTCAAGGAGGAATCTGAATCTACAGAAGCACCAGAAGAGCTTTTGCAATAGTAGTTGCAGAAATGAAACCAACATGTTTTTGTAATGTTGAGTTAACATGCTTCTGTAATGTTGCATGGAGATCTGGGGCAAGTTAAGTCAAGATGTAGCCAAGGTTAGAGAGGTGTCCAGTATGTTGACTGAAAGAATAATGTCACCAGTAAACAATTGCGGTGCTTACTCTCCAAGAGAGGGTGCGGAGCTCAATGATCTTGAGCTCATACTTGAGCTTCAGAGCTCACTATCTTGAGCTTCAGAGTATAGCCACTGCTCCTCTGAATTGGGAGGAGCCAGTTGAGATACTTTGCATACCTTGCAAGGATCAAGTCATGGCAGACTCGTGCAGTTGGAATGGGGAGACTTTTGGCTAGAGCTGAAAAAGTCTAGGCGGACTTTGTCAGCTTGTTGCAACTATGATCCCCACCAGGATAAGTGGTAGAAAAATGAATGAATGAATATTCCATATGTAACACATCTAGGGAGTTTTTCAAGGACAAATTGTAGAATGCTCATATTTAAAGTGTTAGAACACAAAAAACCAACAGTGCCACTCTCTATGTATGTGTGAACTGCATTGGAATACAAACAAACACTCATGTAATGTAACATTCATTTACTGTTAATCACATTAATATGTTTATGTCAAATACTCCTACATTATTCCCTCACTTTCAGACCCCACTAAATTTGTGTGACTGACCCTTGAAAAAGAAGGAAGCTCCATTCTGTAGCTTGGATTCTGTCTGAGCCATTCCATCAGACCTTTACTAGCCGCCTCTCTGTCAACACTCATGCCCAGTGACTCTGAAGGAGGCGGTACAGAAGGGGGATGGGTAGGGTGGTTGATTGTCTCTGGCTGCCCCTTTAAAAAACCCAGAATTTGGTTGGTTATTTCATTTACCCCTTCAAAGATTACTCTGTTTCACATATATCCAACTAACAATATTCATAACATTCATAATCTCCCTTACCACTGCTTTACTTAAGTTTAGGTCTTGTTCCTTCATCAATCCAAGGTCAAGTGTTTCCACATTTTTCCTTCGACTTCTCCTCCTCCTCATTATTGAATCATCACGACGAAGGCTGCCATTAATAATCTGCCCTGTAACAGGGTGTACAAGTCCTGCTTGCAGAATACCTGCCATGTCCAATCCCATCAAGCCCTCCATGGAGCTCAGGTTAGGCATCTTGTGCGGTGCTGACTGGACAGCATGGGTCACATGTCTCATAGATTCGGCCTCCCTGCCAAAGGCAATTTCTGTTGGCTTAGACAGATCCATGGCAGCTTCTTGCCAACCATTTAGGAGAAGGGTACCCACATGGTGTGGGATGCCTTGTTGGATTTTTTCTCCAAGATCAATTGGTTTGACAGGAACCTCTGTGTTAAACTCAAACCCACACTTGGAACGCTTGACTTCAGAAACAAAGGCAGGTGTTACTAACCGTTCCTGGAGACAGTGGGAAAGAAATAAAAGGACATAAATGCTGTAATTTTACAAAATGGCATGCCCTGTTATTCAGCCTTTATTTCCCAATTACAAAGCTGTAACCAGTTACCTTGTGTATATGTGGTATTGAGGGTGGAATGTTTAAGTTAAGGTCTTGAGGTAGAGGTATTCTTGCTGGTAAAAACCCTGCCCTTAGCTGAGCACTGTTGGTAATACAGGTGGCGAGGGCTGAGTTGGGAGAATCATACTGCTGACTGGGGGAAGGCCACTTCCCCTTTAAGATGGCTTGGCAAATACTGTCAATGCGGTTGATGATAACTCTGTCCTAAAAAAAAAGCAGAAATTTAATGCATTAATGTTAATGCTTTAAATTAAAAAAGACTTTGAGTACATGAAATGCTTTTAGAAATAGTTAACCAAATGAATAAGACATAGACTACACAAACCTTTGGCCACTCGGAGAATGAGTAATGGGCTTTCTCTTGTAGCAGCCGAGCAATGGTTGGCTCCTTTGGGTCACATACACTGCCTGCCACCTCACATATGGATGGATCAAAACGATCTCCCAGTAAATCTGAAGAAATACACAAACAAGGAACATAGGTATAATAGCATTGAATATAATTACAAAACTTTTTAATATGATGTAATAACAGAACATTACAAGCTAATCAAATAGGATCCATTTACATATAATTTATATATTTAGTTTTAGTAAATACATTTTGTTGCTCTGTCTCTGTTATTACTGAGTCTGTGGAGAAAAATCTCTAATACGTGGTATGCTTGTGCGGCAGTGAATTGCCTTAAAGCCTAAAAATTTTAGCATTTAATTTAGTTTTGGCATTGGTACATCATATAACAACCTTATATACAAAAGAGGGTTCAACTACTGGGTCATTCTACGTCAATTCAAACCAATTACAAAAGGCTGCTTTAATGGATACCTTCAAGTTATTTCTAAATTATTCTTGGCCAAGACTGATATTTGAAACTGAGAATTACCAAGTACTGCTGATCAGATATTGCCTACAGGCTGGCATCATTATGTAAAAAAACAAAATCAAGATTGTGTGTATGTAAAACTGGAAAGTTTATGCACAAATGTACATTAGCATATTAAGTGCTAGACAGACATTAGCTCATTACCTCAGAGTACCAAGTGGAACCTTAATGATTCAAGCCTATTAAGACTATTGATCTAATTACTGTAAATGTCTTTTTCAAGGAATCTTCAAGGAATTTGCAGTTGATCTGGTACTGACATCCCTGGCTTCCTTTGTCTGGTGCTGGAATGCTAACGTGTGTGAAAGGAACCCAGTCAATGTTATCCTTCTGAGGCCACTTGAATGAGACGGAGGGGGTCATGTGACCCATGGATAGATGTAAAGCTTGTTGATGCCTGCTCATATCCTTAGTCTCAGTACTGGATTCCAGCCTCAGAGTGACATCTTGGACATAATTTCATTCCAGCTGTATTTATTCTTTTACAATTTATTCTTTATCAGTTAATAGCCAGATCAAATGAAATAAACAGCCAGCTCTTACAGGTTTTTCATGTTTGTTGAAGGAATCAGCATTTTCTCTGGCATTTTTTAAATTGATGAATGCAAATATATCATATATCTTCATATCTACAGCTTTCAGCATCAAGTCCATGCAAATACAATCTTTTTCAGATAAACATAAAGGTGTTAAGTTTAGTTGATGTATAAAATAAAATTTTGTGGCAGTTGGCTTCAGATTTAGCAAGACAAAATGGATGCCATCCATTTTTGCCAACTTTGCCATCTTGAAATTAAAAAGTTGTTTTTGTAAAGCTGCTTTGGCATAAAGTCCATTGTTGAAAGCCCTTTACAAATAAAATTTAAATGAATTTAATTGAATACATTGAAACAACTGGGCCTCTGCTGTTTTCACAGGATTTTATAAAGTATTGTCATGTCCACAATGGTGCTAGGGTCATCAGAACCAACTTCTCTATTAGTCCATTAAATCTTTGGTGCCATCAACAGAACAACAGTGAAAACTGTGCGTTTTTTTGTGCTTTGGAAATTTTTCCATGTGACAACGCACTTTCAGGGCCTGAAACACAAGGTTCACCTGAGGTCAAATGATGCAAGTCAGGACTGTCGTACCAACAATACAGCTCCTGCTAAATGTCACCAAAATCTGACGTTTGAAGAACACTTGTTTTTATATTTGTGTGTGTGTGTTATAAATTACTAGTTATAAACTTGTTTAATTTTGTTTGTTTATATTGTGATGTGTGTATTTAATTAATCTGCCAGGTCACCCAAAGAGAATGGGTCCCTGCTGAGTCTGGGTCCTCTCAAGGTTTCTTCCTGTAATTTTGAGGGAGTTTTTCCTTGCCACTGTCTTGCTCAGAAGGGTTTCGGTCTGTTACTCTAGCATTCTGTAAAGCTGCTTTGAGACAATGTATATTGTAAAAAGTGCTGTATAAATAAATTTGAATTGAATTGAATCCGCAAACTTCTGAAACCAGGTTCCAGAGTGGAAAAATGTAAAACCACAACCCTTACACTGCCATGTGGATAGACAAAACAGGAACTTAAAAGTGAGTCCATCTTGAGTCTGACTTTGTTTATACAAACCTATACTCTTATTTAACACTGTAGCAAAATTAACTAGGATAATAAGACCAACACAGAAGCATGCACACCATCAATATGTAGTAGCGATGAATTTTTTCAATGACAAAATTGAAAATATCAAGCAAAAAAGTTCATACAAACTTAAAGCCAGACAAACTGATAGCAAACCATGTAGATGACAATATAACCATATCAGATCAGTGATTCGAAAGTTTTATTCCCCTTATTTTCACTAATTTCAAAATCGTCAACTTGTGCACTAGATCCCTTACCTACATGTTTCTTTTAAGTACCAGAAACAATCAAACCTGTTGGAGTTAAGGGAATGGCCCTCTCCTGGTGTAGGTCCTATTTGACTGATTGTTATCAGTTTTTAGATTTAAATAGTGAGCGCTCAATGCTTAGTAAGCTAAAGTTTGGTGTTCCACAAGGTTGTGTTTTAGGCCCAGTGCTTTTTTTTCTCTATAAATGCTACCTCTGGGTAAAATTAAAACATGGTATCAGCTTCCACATATAGCTGTATGTCTCAGCAAAGCCAGATGAGAGACACCAGCTTTCTGAAGTTGAGGAATGTGTAAAGGACATCAGAGATGAAGGCAGCTAGATGTATTGTAGAAATACTAGTTCATGCTTTTGTTACCTTTAGATTGGATTATTGTAATGTCCTGCTATACAGTAGGTGCATAAATAGCTCCAGAATGCAGCAGCCAGAGTCCTTACTAGAAACAGAAATTGTCCATATCACCCCCATCTTATCCACACTGCATTGGCTCCCAGTCAAATTCTGCACTGATTATAAAATGCTACTATTAACCTATAAAGCACTGAATGGTCTCATGCTACTGTACTCAAGCGAACTTCTAATCTATTATTATCTGCCATGCTTATTTCAATAAAAAGTGCAGGGTCTCTGGTTCCTTGAATAATGGAAGCTACAGTAGGGGGCAGAGCATTCTCTTATAAATTTCCCCAGTTATGGAACAGCCTTCCAAAGTGTTTGGGACTCAGACACAATCTCAGGGTTTCATCAATGAAGAGTTGATAACATCAACAAAATAGACTTCATGTTAAAACTATAATGAATTTACTGGTTGCACAATTTTTCAATGCAAGATTCACACATTTTTTCTAAAAAAGTCTAGTTTACCTCACAGTCTTTACATGCAGTATAGATACTATACAGAGCCTATACAACCCATACAGAGAGATCTAATCAGAGCTTGTCTGTGATGTGTCAAGAGAAAGTACAACCCGGATTCCAAAAAAGTTGGGACACTAAACAAATTGTGAATAAAAACTGAATGCAATGATGTGGAGATGG
>JAOUQY010000004.1:25504526-25519485 GCA_028566355.1 Doras micropoeus | reverse complement strand
ATCTCCACATCATTGCATTCAGTTTTTATTCACAATTTGTTTAGTGTCCCAACTTTTTTGGAATCCGGGTTGTAGTTCAATCAGTTTATAAGTCTAGTTGGGCAGCAGAAACAGCATACATATTATAGCATGTGAATATTAAATGAATACAGCACAAGAATACATTCAGAACTATTGATTGTTTAAACAGTCAACCTAACAGGGCAGACCTGGGCAACAAGAAACAGCTGGCAGTCATATGTTCCAATATTTTTGATCATTTGGTGAGTTTAAACAGAAGGTGCCGTGTTTTAAGTTGTTTAACACATCTAGATGTAAATATCAGAAAATGAAATCTGAAATACTGATGTATTATCTCACTCATTTTTGAGCCCAAATCCAAATGTCTTTAGTGCATACAAAAACAAAAGAATTAGCCCTGACATTCCAATATTTTTGGAGGGGCTGTATATGTGTGATGGGTGTAATGTACTTTTTATATATACTTACCAGTCACTTTAACAGAAACACTTGTACTCGTGCTCATTTAGGCAGTTATCCAATCTGAGGCTATCATGGGTACAGACTCACTAAAACTGGACAACTGAAGCCAGGAAAAAGACCAGGTTATTGGGTTTGTGTCCAGATTGGGTCCAATCAGGCTAAGCCACAGATACATGATAGCCTCAAATTACTGTGCATGGCTGACAGGAGGGGAACCCAATGTAGTCTTATGCTGTTGTAGCCCAAGGTTCAATGTTTTGTGCATGCTGAGATGCTTTTCTGCTCCCCACAGTTGTAAAGAGACATTATTTGAGCTACTACATCCTTCCTGTCAGCTCAAACCAATCTGTGCATTTTCCTCTGACCACTCTTATCAACAAGGCATTTCCACCCACAGAATTGTCACTCACTTAATGTTTTTTGTTTTATTGCAACATTCTGTGGAAACTCTTTTGAAAGACTGTTGTGTGTGAAAATCCCAGGTGAGTTTCCAGAAATACTCAAACCAGTACATATAATACCAACATCCATACCACAGTTAAATATCACACTTTCACTTAATTCTGATGGGTCTAATAATGCAGACAGTGAGTGTACATATAGAGAAATATTATAATCAAACTGCATGCCTGTGTTTATACAAATTTCATATAATCACTTCCAACATCTATCTTGCTGTATGTTTCCTGAATTTTTAATGAACTACCAAGTAAGAACAAGAATTAAAAATAATCATGGCAGTATACCAGACTAACATATATATTGATACAATTATACAAGGTACTGGGTTGGGCTCTGTATCCAAGATAAGGTCTAGAACTGAACATAGAAATTGATATATGTACTGTACCTGATGTCTTTGTTTCCTCTTCCTTTATCTCATCCTTCACTTCCACATCAGTAGCTGGCCTTAGGTGTGAGATCTGTGCAGTTCTGTCAGGTTTGACTTTGACCTCTGATTCTACCGAACCCAAGAGTAACTCCTGTTTTATGTCATGGTCAGCCTCAGGGTCTGAGAACACAGAGTGGTCTGGTACTGGGGTGGGAAAGGTGGGAAACAACGGAAATGAAGAAGGCAAAGAGTGGCGGGAGAGTGTGGGGTTGGCTGGATTATTCTCTACTAGTTCTAAAGAATTTTCAAGGGGTTTTCCAGAAGCTTCTTTTACCAAAAATTTATCACTTGGGTCATGGGCTGATCCTTCAAGTAGTTCCTCCAGGGTCCCTTTGCATGGTATATCATAAGGTTCAGTTAAGGGCACTTTATCTGGCTCCATTAGTAGTTTTTCACAAGATTCCTCCAAGTACACCTGACAATGATCCTTGTCAAGTATCTGTTCCTCACTTGGCATGTTGCACTCTACCTTCAGGGGCTCCAACTGATTTTCCATAAGAGAGTCTATAGAGGGTATACTATTTGATTTGCTTTCAATTTCCTTTGGCTTACTGGCTTCCTGATCATTTTCCAAATGACTCTGGCCACCTTGGGAAGTTTCCTTTTTCTTAAACTGATATTTTACTTGTTCTGCTTTATCTTCTGAACTAGGGTTACAATGTGTGATGTCAGAATCACTCAGCTTTGTCTCTAGCTCCTCACTAATGGACCCTGCTTGGTCAATTCCTACATCTGAAAGTGTAAGAGGTTGTGGAGCAACATATTCGGGTGGACTAGCTGGTAAATCTGGCTGTTCCATTGAAGTCTCTCCAGCATTTAGATCCTTAAACAATATGAAGCTTGGTGCTAGTGGTTCTACGTGGTCACTCTGTGAGTCAGAACTGGGTATGCTTAAACAGCCTGTAAGTGGATCCTCCCGTTCCTGTCCATCTTCAGACTGAGCAGGGTCCAGGAATTCTGTTTCCAGTGAAGGCTCTCCCAAGATAGGATCATCTTCATTGAAAATATCAGATGTTTCAGCATGATCTGAGCTTCCCCATGGGGTCTGAAGATCATTTAGTTCCACTGAAGGGGCCATTAACCCTGTCTCCTCTGATGACCCCTGTTCTCCCACAAGAACGTCATTCCTAAGTTTCCCATCTATGGAGTCAGTCATGTCTCCTTGTGCCCCATTAATGTCTCCTGGCACATCATATGAATTTAACATATTCTGACCAGCTGAGGCAGAATTAAATGGAAATCCATTTAAGGGCTCTTTGCTAGTTTTGCTATGGAAGGAGCCAGATGCCAAGCCTTCATGGTGTAAAGACCCAAGATCCAATGTATCATTAATTGAGGGGCAGTCCAAGAAGCTTTCCCTGGAGTTTGCAGGCATAGTCAAAGTGCTTTCTGATTCTGATGCTGCTACTACTTCTGAGGCTTGGTGGTGTACATGTGCATGCATGTGATGGTGTATTTGTGTAGAGTGTGAGAGAGTATGATTATACTCTGTGGGCTGAGGAGAATGGCAATGCCCCAGATAGCAGTGTTGATGGGGCAAGCCTGACACTGAGTTTCTATGGTTCTCTTTCTGGACATAGTTACGGTAGGTTTCCAGGAAAGACAAATGTGAATCATTGAATATGTAGAAGTCAGTGCGGCTAAGGCCATGCTTGGCTACACCAGTGAGAAGATCACGGTCATGTTTGCCACATTCCCACCAAACAGGCAAGTAAAGACTAGGACGACACATCTTCAACCGCTCTTCTAGCAGTGGGTGATGCAACACCTGCTCACGAACCTTTCGCATGAGCTCAATCCGGTACAACGTACGAGCAGCTCGTTCTTCCGTAATGGGTTCTATACATAGAGTGGGGTCAACCAGCCCTACAGTGGAAATA
Organism: Doras micropoeus; assembly: GCA_028566355.1. Lineage (NCBI taxonomy): Eukaryota > Metazoa > Chordata > Actinopteri > Siluriformes > Doradidae > Doras > Doras micropoeus. Next base: position 25,516,230 of record JAOUQY010000004.1, on the reverse strand, counting down.
AAGTTAGAAATACAGTTTAAGTAACAAAACTAACCGGTCCAACATGTCATCCCTTTATCCACCCATCTCTACCTTCATCTTTCCTTGGTGGCAATCTGCAGGCAGTACGACACATGGACACAAAGCTCCAAAAATATCTCTCCAAACTTTCATCTGTTTTTCTCTCCAAACGAGCAAAGATACGGAACTGGTGCCAGTCAAAAACCTTCTTGTCTGGGTCATACACCACCCCAAATGAGGAGACAGTACGGTAGAAATCAGCCTGTTCACGGCGTGTCCATCTGCAATATGAACACCCCAGTTGAAATTAGCATTAAAAAACTGTAACTAAAGCTAATCATCATAATTACTAGTTTTAATGTTTAATATTATGCCTCCAAAAACACTGTAATCAGCAAATGGTTTCTTTAAGTATCAATAATATAATGTGCAGGACCTTCAAGTATCGCATTAAATATCTGAATTGAATTGGTTATAGACAATACCAGGAAAAAAAATTAATAAATAACTATGGAGGAATGACAAAAAACAGGAAGGATAAAGAGAGTCGGGAATCCGGGGAGCAAGAAAGCATGTTTAGTGTACACTGATCAGCCATAACAGCACCACCTCCTTGTATCTACACTCTTTGGCCATTTTATCAGCTACACTGACCTTACAGGTGCACTTTGTAGTTTTACAGATAGAGACTGTAGTCCATCAGCTCTTCTGCAGACTTTTATGTTGTTCTTCAGTGGTCAGGACCCCCACAGTACCACTGTGGATGATTCTCAGCACTGCAGTGACCCTGGTGTGGCGGTGGTGTGTTACTGTGTGTTGTCCTGGTATGATTGGATCAGACACTGCAGTGCTGCTTAAGTTTTTAAACACTGTGTCAACTCACTGTCCACTCTATTAGACACACCTACCTAGTTGCTCCACAGTTTGTGGTAGTCATCGTCTAGTCTTTCATCAGTGGTCACAGGACGCTGCCTACAGGACACTGTTGGCTGGATTTTTTTGGTTGGTGAAATATTCTCAGTCTAGCAGTGACACTGAGGAGTTTAAAAAACTCCAGCAGCACTGCAGTGTCTGATCCAATTGTACCAGCACAACACACACTAACACAACACCACCACATAAAAGTCACTGCGGTGCTGACTATCATCCACCACCCAAATAATACCTGCTCTGTGGTGGTCCTCTGGGGGTCCTAACCACTGAAGAACAGCATAAAAGGGGGTTAACAAAGTCTGCAGAAAAACAGATGGACTACAGTCTCTATCTGTAAAACAAGAAAGTGCACCTGTATGGTCAGTGGTGTTGATAAAATGGACAAAGAGTGTAGATACAAGAAGGTGGTTTTAAATGTTATGGCTGATCAGTGAATACATACACACATACATACATACATACATACATACATACATAAATACACATATTTTATTCTCTCACAGCCAGTCAAGTGTGACTTGATACAGTGTCATGGTGGAAGATCAATGAGGAGGTGATCTGAGAGTACACATGCAAAACCCACTTCCTCAAAAATTCCAAAACTTCTAGGTAAAATGTTCCATTTACCATTTACCTGGTAGGAATTCTTTATGGATGATCCCTTGAGAATCAAAAAAGATGATGAACAATGATTTGATTTTTGATTTGCTCATGCAAGCTTTCTTTAGGTGAGGTGGTGATGTCGTGGGCCATTCAGCACTTTGTCTTTTTGGTTTCAGAATCATACTCGAACACCCATGATTCATCTCCTGTGATCACTCTGTTCAGGAAATTGGGCTCTCTTGTTAAATGATCGGATGAGAATAGGGTAGCTTGTCCATAACTTTGGTTATACTTTCTTTAACATTTGAAGAGTTTCTGATGCACTTTTACCGATGTGATTGCTTACCATTGCAGCAAACTCGCTTGCAGTGTTCCAGTGACAAGGCACTTCAGCAGTGTTTCACAAAAACAAATGTCTAGGCCCTGAGAAGGCTACAATGCAACTGAAATTAGTCCTACCATTTATCCGAGATCCCACTCTAACTGACCCATGAATCACCATCTCCATGCATATGCTCTACAGAGTGCAGAAATTTCATTCTCAATAAACCAGAAAGACCTTGTAACCAGTTAACCATTAACCAGTGCTAAGTGATGGGGCAGTTATCATAAGAACTTGTTTAACTGTCACCAGACACAGACCTACTTAAATATGTAAATGTTGATCATATTTATACACACCGAAATGGTCATTGGTTTAAATGAAGAAAGTCTATACAGCGCTGTGACTAAGTATTTGCCTTTGTTTAGCATCTGTATTTGAATCTGTTTAGAACATGGTATCATGTGCTGCTTTTTGTGACTTTCTAGCCTGCTTCACATTGTCAGACAGGTCTGGCAGTAATCATGCCTGGGTGTGGCTACTGAAATTTAACTCAGTAGTTAACTGAATTTGGTAAAATGGTTAATTTGGTAGCAAAGGGGCAATTGCTTTTTCAAATGGGAAACACTTGTCTTTATTTTATATTAAAATATGTTTTATGATCTGAAACATTTAAATGTGAAAAGTTAGCACAAATAGAAGAAATTGGGAAGGGGTCAAATACTTTGTCACAGAAGTGTATATGTGTATGTGTGAAATAATACTAAATCTTTTTAAAATGTTGGTACAGTCCATGTAACATGGTACAGTCCATGTAAAAGAAATGTTGCTGTAACACCCAAACCTGTAAAATTAACACGTAACTTAAAAACACCTCTGACACTGCTCACCTTCTTTGCCATTCAAGAAAAAGTGGATCAGAATTTGTCATACAGCGTCGTGGCTCTTCACCCAGTTGCCAGGCAACAGGCCCAATGCCCTCATGCATGAGAATGTCATGACGAAATGGTTCGCGGCGTGTGTAGCGCTGATAGGCAGTGATAAGTCGCCGTAATCTTGCTGTAAGGGCAGATGCTGTTGGCCATAGTGCCTGACCTTGCTCCATTACCTCCTCAGCTAATCCATCTGGTTGACTCACTACACAAAAAACACATTGCATCTGTGACAACAGCACATACTTAAACATCCTGGATGCATAATAATGTCAATGTCACACTAGGGGTTACATGAATTAATTTGTACTAGTCTACCAGTATTTCAGAAAGTACAAAAAACTGATTCAGGAAATTGCTAATTTAATTGGCATAGCAAAAAAGGCATGAAACCCCACTTCAGTAAACAGTCACACACAGGCTACAAGTTATGAGCTTCTGTCAACAATAAAATGTAATAAATCTGTGCAATAAACTAAAAACTAAATAATACTGAATGATCAGCCTTTCTTAGATTCAGGATTCATGTTCAGTTCCAGCCTCAGGAGTGAAAGTTGTTGTGAATTGGCCTCTGTGAGCTGGCTAGAACACCACACTAAACTAGCTGAGTGGATAATGCACTGTTCTGCACCATAGTCACTCTGCCACAGTGCAAGGATTTTATTATTATTTTTTTAGATTTAAAAGATAACAAAAATAACTAGAAGAATTTCTTTCAGAAGTGGGTAGGTGTGGGATTAGAACATAGTCTTGCACCTCTACACTTCATAGAAATTAATATCATTTACGTAGTAAGTGACAACATTCAATTATAGTTAACCTGGTTTCCACAGCAGCAAGTGATGTATTAGTTGACTAGGCTATGCAACCCATAAGACAAATTATATACATATTTGTATCTAATAGGAACACATATTTGTGTAGTAAAAAATCATATATAGTTCTCAAAAGACATACCTCCAAGAGAACTGTCATGTTTCACAATGTCCTCTGAGAATGAGTCTGCGTGCTTTGAAGGAAGCATATTGGATGTTACAACATCAAAATTTATGCCATTTAACCAACAATTTACCAAAGATATAGTTCATCTGACATTTAATCATCACCTTTTTCTCTTCTTTGTCCTCTATTCCCTCTGGCTTACCATCTACTTCTTCTTTAATATAATTGTTCTTGCAAACACTGCAAAACATTAAATCAAATAAAGCACAGTCTAGCAACTACAACAACAACAAAAAGTAACTGTTCCAAAAGCAACTGGCCACCTAAAACACAACCCTTCCTATTGTTCATTTATTCATTCATTATTTAAGCCACTTATCCTACTGGGCCATGGGGGGTGCTGGAACCTATCCCAGCACTCACTTGGCAAAAGGCAACACTCTGGACAGGTCCCTTACTATTGTTGTCAAGCATAATTTACCTGTCAGGTCCATCAGGCACAACCTCAGCACCACCTTGTTCTGCTGTAAGCGAAATGACATCTGGCATGCCCACTTTCTCTAAGAAACAGAGCTGATGATCTGCACGCATGGCATTGTACCGCTCATACCCTACACAATGACATACATCAGTTAAAGACAACATAACAATAATCCATCTAAAAATTGTATTAGGTAATCTCTGTCCTTCAGTAGTTTCAACCTACCATGTTTGTGTACTCCAATAAGCAAAGACTTGTCTGCCTCAGCATCCCACCAACCAGTAGGGACTTCCATGTAGTCAACTTCTGGCAGGGCCACCTCTAGTTTGCTACCAAACACATACAGTGCATAAATTAAGTAATACAAAATAAGAAAAGCAAACAGTGCATCACAAGCAGTAAAGCACAGCTAAGCCCGTACTTAGACTAAAACTTTTTGGTGAACCACTCAAAGTTCACATAGTTACTTGACAAATATATATATTTTAATGGGAAACAAAGATGGCTGACAAATACAGTACCTGGCCGAGACTCCTTCAAGAGCCTGATTGGCAGCCTCCCCAAGTACCTCTGACTTAAGGTAATACAGCATCCGCACCCTTAGCAGCACCCTATACAGAAACATAGCTTTGGTTTGCATTTTACCATCTGTGGTTATGCTGTTTGTACCATAAATATTACCACATGTATACAGTGGCAAGAAAGAGTATGTGAACCTTTTGGAATTTCAGAATTTGTGCTCCGCACAAGAAGGATAAGCTTATGTGAGCCATGCAACGCCAAAAAGAGCTTTCAGGGGATGTATGATCAAAAATTGTTAACTTTCATGAAGCTGGAAAGGGTTACAAAGTGGTTTCAAAGACTTAAGAAATTCACCAGTCTACAGTAAGGCAAACAATATACAAATGGAGACAATTTGGGACTGTGGCTACTCTGCCAAGAAGTGAGCATCTAGTCAAAATGACCCCAAGAGCACAACAGAGACTCATCAATGAGGTAAAAAAACAACCCCAAGTGACAGCCAAAGATTTGAAGACATCATTGGTACAGGCTAACATCTGTGTTCATAAGTCTACAGTCTATAAAACCTTGAACGAGCAGGTTGTCTATGGCAGGACACCACAAAGGAAGCTGCTGCATACAAAAAAGAACATTGCTGCACACCTGAAGTTTGTGAAAGAGCACACTGACATTCCACAGTAGGACTGGCAAAATGTTTTGTGGGAAGACAAAACTACGATTGAACTATTTGGAAAGAACACGCAGTACTACATCTGGAATAAAAAAGGCACTGCACATCACCATGAAAATATCATGGTATGGAAGGAACATCATGATTTGGGCCTGCTTTGCTCTATCAGGGCCTGACCAACTTACAATCATTGAGGGGAAGATGAATTCCCAAGTGTATCAAAAAATTCTACAGGATAATGTGAGAATGTCAGCTGAAACTCTGTACAAGTTGGGTGATGCAATAGGACAATGACCCAAAACACCAGAGCAAGTCCACAACAGAATGGCTTATGAAAAAAATAAATCCACCTTTTGGAGTGGCCAAGTCAGAGCCCAGATCTCAACCCTATAGACATCCTACAGATTTACTTGATGAGAGCCATACACATGAGACTTCCATGTAATATGACAGAGCTAACCTGGTTGAGGTTATCCTAAGAATGCTTTAAAAAATGGAATGCTAATAGTTTATTTTCATCAATTAACAAAATGCAGTGAATGAACAGAAGAGAAATCTGAATCAAATCAATATTTGGTGTGGCCACCCTTTGCCTTCAAAACAGCATTAATTCTTCTACGTACACTTGCACACATTTTTTGAAGGAACTCAGACAACAATGACCATGGACTGTTGGACAGTTCAAGTCTTGTCTACAGCAAGATTTCTACTTGCAAAACTGCAACAATTTCCTTCAGCTGCTCCCATTCCTTGGGGTTGCAACCGCGGTCTGCATCTTGGTCTGTCACAGTTTTTACGCCGGATGCCCTTCCTGAAGCAACCCTCCCCCTTAAGTGGGGTGTTGGTACAGAGTTGAGCAGTGGGTTGAGGGCCATGCTCAGGGGCCCAACAGCAGCAGCCCCAACCTTCTGAACTGCAACCTGGAGTCTGAACCTACTGGGCAACGACTTCCCCTGCAAAACTGCCACAATTAGTATCTTAAATTCCCAAATGATTACAAAGTATAATTGAAGAAAAGGTGATGTGACCAGTGATAAACATGCCTGTGTCCCAAATTTCTGAGTGTCTTGTAGGCATCAATTTCTACATTTATTTATGTTTAATAAATAGAATCAAGTTTGTCTTTGAAAACAATGAAAATCTTTTCTCTGTCCTTTTGTCTGTTAAATAAAGGTTAAACTGGATTAACAAATGATAGATTTCTGTTTTTTGTTTTTTTTTTCATTTTTAGAACATGTCCCAACTTTTTTGGAAATAAGGTTTGTAATATTCTTTGTTGTAAAGGAGAGTGGGCCAAAATTTCTCCAAAATGATGCAAGACTGATAAACTCCTACAGAAAACATTAATTTCAAGTTATTGTTACTGACATTGTCTAAATTGCCACATTGTCTAAATACCATAGCACTGTATAGAAAAGGATGACCAATGACAAGCTTGGTGAAGGAGGTCAAATGTGCTAAAACAAGCCTGGAGATCACTTTGTCACAAGGACCCAGTAGTCAAGAGCACTGCTCCAATGGTGAAAACAGAAGTAGAATCCACAAGAAACAGTTCAACATGCACAAGGAGGAGGCAGACAGTAACCAGCAGTTTGCAGGAAAGAAGAGGAAAATACATGAGCAGCAGTGGCTTCTCAACAAAGCAAGGGCAAGAGATGAACTGGAATAATGTTGAGAAGAGGAAGATCAGCTGGAGATAAGAGGGCTGTGGATGCTGACTGCAGTAAAATGGAACCACTTATGATTAGCCAGTTAGAGGGTTACATATGGGTGTTGGCTCATTAAACCATTCTGTCTGGTTGTGTATGTGGAACTGGTAGTGGAAGAGAATGAACGAGCCTGTCAAGCACACACAAGACAACAGTGTAGCTAAATCTACCACAATGCTTCTGTTGGGTTTTTGGTTTTCGAGGATGGTCACTCAGGACCAAGGAGTGAAATAGTGAGCCATTGGTTATGGCTGAAGTGCTCTAGATAGTTTGTGGACATGTGAATTAACCTATAGAAGAACTCTGGCATACATTCTGGACTGGCATTTCTGCACAAGGTGTATCTTGAGGTATATCTTTTGTTGTTTCTGGTACTTATATGTGTCCTGTGAGTATGGAGGGGGGTGGGTCTGGGATACCAGACTGTTGAGCTTTCTGGTGGTGTTGTGGGCCTAAGTCACCACAACACTGACAAAGGAAGGTGCCCACAGAGAAATGCTCACAAAATTATCTTTGTTGTTGGTGGTGATAGTATTGCTATGTATGGAATTTATAGTTTTAGTGCACCTTGTTGTATTATAATACTTAGGCTATGTTGTTGGGAATGAGTACTAGTGTGTGACAGTGAGAGATTATCTTGCTAGACTGTTGTGGAAGTAGGGGCTTCATCAAGCGCTGCTTTAGCAATGGGAGACACTCACACTTGCCCCTTTTTATTTAGTCTTGATTTCTTCTTCTTTGCGTGTGTATGTGCAGTGAATAAGGGCTTAAAGGGGATAGCTGAAGTATTTCTGCAGAGACAGAGTTGACCCCAGAGAAAGCCGCGATAAAAGAACAAAGAGTCAAGTTCACATGCATTTACAAAGCTAGAAAACCCTGTGAATTGTTTGTTAAACCCCCTGCTTTGTTGAGTTCCCGAACCTGCCTCCCAACAACTAACTGTGTATATAAGACAACTGTATATAACAATATACAGTTGTGTAACAACTGTATATAAGACAGCTCTGGAATTACCACCTTGATAACAAAAATTAAAAAGCCTTGGTGGTTAATTAGATTTATCTCACACTGAAATATGAAATATTTTTTATAACAAAAATTGCTAAAAAAATAATTTTATTTTACTTTCCTTTTTTAGTTTAGACAACTATATTTTCCTGTTTAGCTGGGTTATAAATATGAATTGGCACAGAGATCATTTATTAACACATTGAAGATTGGAGAATACACAAATGAAACAAACAAGTGTTTAAAATAACTGAAGCTGCAATAAACCTGCATGAAAAAGGATACAAAGAAGAGACAAAAAAAATCTGTAAGGTCAAGGTTGTCGATTTGCAGAAGATGGTATCAATGTGGGTGACCAAGTCTCCAAATCTACATGTCAGTAAACTATTTTGATAGCATGCCATAAGAAAGCCTTTTCTTTTCCTATCTTAGCAATCACATTTTCTTGCCTTTTTAATTTTTATTTAGGATAAAATCCATAAGTAAATTTTATTCCATACAACCATTTTAAATATTGGAACAGAGAAAGAAGTGTTTTGAGGGGTCTCACTTGTTACAGTGCTGTTTGAGGTGTTTCTTGTAGCTGTCATCTTGGAGAACTACTTCTGGGTTGCAGTGGACTAGCCAGTCAGCATTTTTTAGCTCAGGAGGACTTAACTGGTTTTTTAGTTTCTTGCCCTTACGGCCCCGGGGTACAGGAACAGACAGTCCTGCACAAAAAGATCAGTGAAAGTTGAGAAATGGCATATCAATGTTTAATAAAGTTCAGACATTCTTCTGTTTAGCAAAGAAATGGCAATGTTTTAAGTGAGGAATCACACAAAAGATAAATAGATCTATTACAGTGGCAAGTATTACACAAGCAAAACATGATATTTTTACATGATACATTTTCCTCATTTATGTACATTTATGTGGAATATTTTATGGTCCTTTATATTCTTAGGTTTTAAACCACAGGTTTTCAACAGGGTCAAATAAAGAGACTGAAATGATCATTGCAAGAAATTATTTTGGGCCGTAACAGTACAGTACATGTATGTACACTATATGGCCAAATGTTTATGGACACCTGACCATCACAACCATATGATGTTCTTCCCCAAACTGTTGCCACAAAGGTTAAGCACACAATTGTATAGAATGTCTTTGCATGCTGTAGCATTACATCTCCCTTCATTGGAACTTGGAAGATGCCCAAACCTGTTCCAGCATGACATCCACAAAGCCAGGTCCACAAAGACATGGTTTGCCAAGACAGGAATGGATGAACTTGAATGTCCAGCACAGAGCCCTGACCTCAACCACGCTGAAAACCTTTGAGATGAACTGGAACTGCACCTTACACCTTCTTGCCTGATATCAGTACCTGAACACACTAATTCTCTTGTGGCTGAACGAACACAATCCCCAATGGCATGCTCCAAAATCTAATGGAAAGCCTTCCCAGAAGAGTAGAGGTTATTATAACAGAAAAAGGAGAATAGATCTGAAGCACATATTGGGGTGATAGTCAGGTATACAGAAATTTTGTCCATACAGTGTACATTTAATACATTCAACAGGCTGGATAAAGTAGACTATTACCTGAGTGGTTATGGAGTGCTTGATTGTGCCCATCCTTGGTGGGTGTGATTAAGTCCCAGATGAAACTCTTGATCTTGTCATCACCTTTGTAGTGACGGACACAGTAGGCAAGCAGTGCTCTGCACAGGACCTCCATGTCTCTTTCTGTAAGGTGCCACTTAAAACGCCCATGATTCAGTATGTCCTTCCACCGCCCCCATCTATACAAAAAGTTTGTTACTTTGTTAACAAAGGAAATAAAACATAAAACACATGAATACAGTTTCAATATTATTTTGATTATTGACTATTGTTGCAAACAAAAAAATACCTATTTAAAAAATAATTATTTTCAGGAAATAACATGGTAGTTGGATATGTTACTATGTTTCTATGAAACATGTTAGTGGCATTGAATATCTTCAGGATATCTTTATTTTTATCTTAACATTCCAACAAGTTATTTGGAATTTAATACTGCTGTCATACTTCTCAGTTTTTACCAGTTCTGAATGAGAAGAAAGCTTAGGAGTTATCAGGTGGGGGCTGGGCATCTAGCCCAACCTGCTCATAATCCACTAACCACAAAGCTATAAGGCCAAAGGTGAGTCATTTTTTGACTTTTGATCAGACCACAGCTTCTATGTTATCTTGAATACAAAGGGCTCATTAATGAAACTAATACATTGTGGGACAGATTTACATTTATAATGTAATATTATTGTATTACTAATATTATTGTAATATTATTATTGTAATATTATTGTAACTATATATTAGGTATTCGTTCAGATGTGTATAGGGCAATATCCAGCTTCAATTTCACTAAGAAAGCCCTACAAACTCTAACAAAGTCCTACAAAAAGTTTAAAAGAAAATTCATGAACCGTTCATGAAATGCCACTGTGAGTCACATTCAACATTCAATGGAACAATGTATTTTCTGTTTTAGTCCTTTCTGCCATCATAACATGCTGTACTAGTGTAGGATTTATGCAATGAAAATGGACAAATTTCTCCCATTATCTACCTCCACTAAACAATCTTGCACTGTCTCAAATCTCAAACATATCTGCTATTCTAGACCTTTTCTGAGTACTAAAACTTATAGGTTTTGCAATTACAGTTAGAGTTTGAATTTTAAAAATGTCTCATGTCCTCAAACCTACTGAAAGGTCTGTTTGTAAGGATGTAAGTTTAGAGTTTTCAGATTAATATGAAGATCATGAAAATCATGATGGCAATGCAAAGGTTTTTATGAGAGACAGAGCACATCATGTTTAAAGTTGTTGTGCATGAAATTGCTAAATATTTTATAGTTCACTTTACTCAAATGGCCTCCACAGTCAGCAGATCTCAATCCAGTAGAACACCTTTGAGATGTGGTGGAACGGGAGATTTGCATCATGGATGTGCAGCTGACAAATCTGCAGCAATGGCATGATGCTATTATTTTCATATGGACCAGAATCTCTGAGAAATGTTTCCAGAAAAGTGTACTTGAGCTAATCTGAAGGCCACATGAAGTTTGGAGGTCTGTAGTGATTGACACTGCAGAAATTGTTGACCTCTGTGCACTATGTGCCTCAGCATCCGCTGACCCTGATCTGCAATTTTACATGGCTAAATGTATTTTATTGGGATTTTATGTTGATAGACCAACACAAAGTAGCAAGTAATTGTGAAGTGAAAAGAAAATGATGCATAGTTTTAAAAAATGTTTATAAATAAAAATCTGAAATGTGTGGAGTGCATTTGTATTCAGCCCCCTGTACTCTGATACCCCTAAATAAAATCCAATGTGACAAATTGCCTTTAGAAGTCACCTAATTAGTAAATAGAGTCCACCTGTGTGTCATTTATTCTCAGTATAACTACAGCTGTGAAGGCCTCAGAGGTTTGTTAGAGAACATTAGTGAACAAACAGCATCATGAAAATCAAGGAACACACCAGACAGGTCAGGTATAAAGTTGTGGTGAAGTGTAAAGCAGGGTTAGGTTATAAAAAATATCCCA
>JAOUQY010000004.1:25456004-25466564 GCA_028566355.1 Doras micropoeus | reverse complement strand
ATAAAATATTGACATTTGCCATCTCCACATCATTGCATTCAGTTTTTATTCACAATTTGTTTAGTGTCCCAACTTTTGGAATCCGGTTTGTAAAAACATCACCTAAACAACACCTATGACTAAACGTAAATGAAAACTTAAGCAAACACATGTAACTACAGCTCTTTCTAAATGTTATGTTTGTTCCACATATTCATTTATGTTCACTGCATTTATGATTCAATAAATTTTTTTTTAACATGTACTATAGTATAAGAAAACATGCCAACCAGGGTAACACAAGCAATTGATTTATATTTAGATTAGGTAATCATAAATAAATAAACAAATTAATTAATTAATTAATAAGATTAAACTATGTTGGTTCACACACACACAATCATCAATCATATTAATAAATGAATTAATATGTCATTTCCAGAAACTGAACCATACCTCTGAGAAAATGTGCTTCATTTGTGCGTGTTTGTTCCTGAAGCGCTTGATTTTTTGGTGAATGCGGGGGTCCTTTTCCAGTTCCTCCAATGTGGCCCATTTACAGTGAAGGTAAGAACTAGCAACAAAAGTAAAAAAAAAAAAAAGCACAAAATGTCAGGACATAGCATTTTATATGTGGTATCTATTCCTGAAGCATTTACTATATAGTGAATTAGTGGTCAAGTACATTTGTCAAGTACAAAATGTGGCATATCAAAATCTGAGAAAGTACTTTTCTTTGGACTGGTCTCACAATGTTGTCAGGCAAAATTTGTGATCATTGGACCAAATTTTACAGAGAAAAAGACAAAAAAACAGTTTTTCAATTTTGGTTGGTCTTTAGTATACTAAATGTTTTTGGACTGTGGAAGGAAACTGGGGCCACCAAACCAAACCCACACTGTAATGTATTCATGGCAAATAAAGGCTACTTCTTGCATGACATCATTGCTGAGATATGCCCTCACTTCCTCTTCAACAACCTTACTGTTTGGATGTTATGGACAAAATATTCATCATATTAAAAATCTGAAAAACAACTTTGTTCAGGTTTGTCTCCTAAGTCTCTCATCCAATTGGACATAATTTATAAGAAAAAGTGAAAAAAATTGTTATGTTCAAATTAAAAATGGCTGACTTTCTGTTTAAAAAACCAGAATGTTTTATTTTAGAAACACTCTATCATCAAGGACATAAATAGAGCAAAGAATCCTGATTTGAGTGTTGAGTTGTTCAAAGGTTGGCGAATTACAGCACAACCTAAAGGTGAATTTAGACAAACCTTCTTGTAGTCCCTCAGGGAGAAATCCAGCTATCTACAAACTTTGGATTCAGCTATCTACAAACTTTGGTCAGAATAGGTCACTTGGTTGCTGAAATAAGCACTCACCTGTTTGGCAGGTTCACCATCAAATCCATTTGCATGTTATGGACAAACTACCCTCTAAAGTTGGTGGAAATTGGACAAAATGTATAGGAGAAGAAGCAAAAAAAAAGGTGGCAGATCACCCTAACACCATGGTGTCTGTTTCTACAAACACACTGTGTTCTTTCAACTTAGAGCAGTTGCTAAAAATCAAAACATTTATTTTGACCTGGAGAAAAAGTAATGTTTTGTATACATTAATACATCTTCTTCAGTTACTTTTGGTTACTTTTTAGGAAAAACAGAGTATACACACTTTAATTTAATCTCTTCTGGCCTACTCCAGTGCCTTGCTAGTTACTTTTTAAGTGTTAATAAGACCTTTTTAGTTACAGTTAGTACAGAATGCTGCTGCTAGGCTGCTTAGCATAAGATACAAAGCAGCACCATCCCAGTCCACTGCAGTAGCCAGTTTCAGATTTTTTTAAGCCATCACAGCCTTGTGCCTCCCCTTCATATACTAATACTGTGTTTGGGTGCCTTGTAAGTGGTCTTTTCTAGTTGATGTGGGTGTTCTTGAAAGCTTTTACTGGTTGTAGCCTGGGAATTACAAGTTGCAACTAAACTTACTTCTACTGAATGGTGGGGAATTTTTTATATTGAAACACTCTAGGTGATTCCCACCTGTGATGTCATGCACTAAACATCATGCTTCCTCCCTGCTTAGGTTGGCTATATTTTACAGTCAGACTTCCCTTTCAAATTCAATTTATTTTTTTTCAATTTTCAAATTCATGGACTGGTATAGCCATTGTGTTTTCAAAACCATTTATATGTTGATTTGAATGTTTATCAATTGTGCCATATACATTTTAAGAAGAAAAGACTTTCATTTAAAAAAGGCTGAAAATGATTTTTAGATGGAACATTAGTAGCTTCCATCACTTTTAGCATTAGGGTTAGTTTTTTGACTTACAAATTTCTGTACTTCACATAAAACTCCTCTGACTCTTCAAATGGTTCTCCAGGAACTGCCTGAAATAATAGTAAATATAACAGAAATAATAGGTGAGGAAGATTAAACACTACACAAAACCACTGATTAAAATATGAGCATGCATCAAGACACAGTGATTAAACAAGAGGCCACACCACCTCCTTCTTAACAGTCCGCACAGCAAGAATCTTTTCAATGATGTTGGCTTCATCTTCAGGGGGTTCCTGAGACAAAGAATAGAAACAAGAATAGACAAAGAACAAGCAACAAAGTAAAACACTTTTAAAAGGCTTAGTAAAACATTAAGTGTGATGACTGGAAGGGTGTATGGGCATGATGCATGACTGTGTGGGGTACTTTTTTCCTCATGCACTTATTGAACATCCTATTTCAAAGTTCATGGAGCTCACTTTTTGCACTCTCTACTAATGTGTGCTTGTCTCTAGATATTGAAACATCTGAAATCTCTTCTCTGCAGGACCAAAGAGTGACCCACATGCATTACTCAAGTCAAGTCATGTCAAGTGGGTTTTATTGTCATTTCAACCATATACACTGTGTACAGTACCCAGTGAAATGAAACAACATTCCTCCAGGACATATGGTGCTACATAAAACTAAACAGGACTACATAAAGTGCAAACTAGTGCAAAACAGTGCGGGACAAACAGTGCAAACAGTATAGACAACAGGTGAAATGAGGTATGTACAGGTAGTGTGAGGTATTTCGTAGTAAAGTGCAGGTTAGTGGAGAATGTAAACATAAAAGTAAAATAGCAGCAGTAACAACGCTGTGGAAAGTTGCAGGGGGGATTCAAGTGTGTGTGTGTTTGGTCCAGTTCAGCAATATTTGATGTGTGTGTGTTGTGTTTAGTCCAGTTACTGGCTATTGAAGAGTCTGATAGCTTGAGGAAAAAAGCTGTTACATAGTCTGGTTGTGAAGGCCCAAACGCATCTGTACCTTTTCCCACACGGCAGGGGAGTAAAGAGTGTGTGTGAGGGGTGTGTGCTGTCAGCCACAATGTTGATGGCTTTGCGGATGCAGCATGAGGTGTAAATGTCCATGATGGAGGGGACAAGGACAGAGATGATCTTTTCTGCTGTCTTCACTATCCTCTGCAGGGTCTTGTGGTCTGAGACAGTGCAATTCCCAAACCAGACAGTGATGCAGCCACTCAGGATGCTCTCAATAGTCCCTCTGTAAAATGTGGTGAGAATGGGAGATGGGAGGTGTGCGTTCCTTAACCTTCACAGAAAGTAGAGGCGCTGCTGGGCTTTCTTTGTTATGGAGCTGGTATTGAGGGACCAGGAGAGGTTCTCCATTAGGTGAACACAAAGGAATTTGGTGCTCTTGATGATCTCCACGGAAGAGCCGTCGATGTTCAGCGGAGTGTGGTCCTTCTCTGCTCTTCTGAAGTCAACATCCATCTCTTTAGTTTTGTCTACGTTCAGAGACAAGTTGTTGACTCTGCACCAGTTCATTAAATGTTGCATCTCCTTTCTGTATGCTGACTCGTTGTTCTTGCTGTCGTGTCATCTTCAAACTTGATGATATGGTTTGAACTGTGCAATGCTGCTCAGTCATGAGTCAGCAGAGTGAACAACATTGGACTGAGTGTCACTGAGTGGTCAGTGTGGTGATGCTGGAAATAGGGACTCCCAGTCAGGAAGTCCAGAATCCAGTTGCACAGGGAGGTGTTCAAGCCCAGCAAACTCAGCTTCCCAGTCATATGCTGAGGAATGATTGTGCTGAATGCTGAAGTGAAGTCTATGAACAGCATTTGAACATATGTGTCCTTCTTGTCCAAGTGAGTGAGAGCAAGGTGGATGGGTTGTCGATATGGTATTGTCTGTGGAGCGGTTGGGATGATGTGCAAATTGCAGGGGGTCAAGAGAGGGACAGCTGGGTCTTGATGTGCCTCATGACGAGCCTCTCAAAGCACTTCATGACGATGGGTGAGTCAGACGGGATGGTAGTCATTAAGGCAAGACACACTAAGGACTTCTTTGGCACAGAGACAATGTTGGTCACCTTGAGGCATGTAGAAATGATGGAGCTGCTCAGAGAGACACTGAAGACGTCTGTGAGGACATCTGCCAGCTGGTCTGTGCATTCTCTAAGCACTCTTCCAGGGATGTTGTCTGGTCCAGCAGCTTTCTGTGGGTTAACTCTGCATAAAGTTTTCCTCACTTCAGCTGTGGTGAGACGAAGCACCTGGTCATCAGGAGGAAGGGTGGTCTTCCTCGCTGTTACCTCATTCTGTGCCTTGAACCGAGTGTACAAGTTGTTCTGAAAGGGAGGTGTCACTGTCACAGGCAGGTGGTACCATCTTGTAATTTGTGATGGCCTGGATGCCCTGCCACAAGCACTGTGTGTTGCTGCTGCTCTTGAAGTAGCTGTGGATGCTCTGGCTGTGTGCACACTTTGCGCTTTGCGTTCTTAGGGCCACCTTGTCACCTGTTCTGAAGGCGGAGTCTCGGTCTGCAGTGATCTGCAACTTCTGATTGGGTCATGTGGCGATTGTCTTAGAGACAGTGACATCATCAGTGCACTTGTTGACGTAGCCGGTCACTGATGAAGTGTAATCCTCCAAGTTGATATAGTCACCATCAGTTGCAGCCTCCTTAAACATGTCCCAGTCAGTGTGCTCATAACAGTCCTGGAGAGCAGAGATAGCTCCTGGTGGCCCAGATTTCACCTGCTTCTGACCTGGTTTGGAGCATCGGCTGAGCAGTCTGTATGCTGGAATTAGGATAACAGAGATGTGGTCTGAGTATCTGAGGTGGGGACGGGGCTCCGCCTTGTATGTGCCAGGAATATTTGTGTAAACAAGATCCAGCGTGTGAATACAGAGTGAGCCATGTCTCCATGAAAACAAAGACACCACAGTCTCTAGTTTCACGCTGGGTGGTTTGCTGGAGTCGGGTGTAGTCCATGCTGTTTTCCAGGGAGCAGACATTGGAGAGCAGGGTGATCGGAACAGCCTAGGCTTTATTTTTAGTCTAGCATGGACGTCTGCCCGCATACCACGCTTCCAGTTCCTCACACACTGGTTCCATAGAGCTGTCTTCTCATTGCCATAACTCTCACTGCACATGCCTACTGCTGACAAAGACTAGCAGACAACCACCCACCCTGAGTCCTGGCCTAAGTGTCCCACTATCAGAAGTGCAGTTTCAATCAGGTCCATCACAGAGGGATCAACTGCTGCCATCTGGACCAACCAATCTAGTGCAAGCAGTTAAATTACGTGCAAGTTGCCTGTACATGTCATCTGTTTGCCTGGACTGTGCATAGGCAGTGTACATCTAAGAATAGTGCTTCATCTGCCAAAATCATCAATAGCTTGTATACCAATAAGCTAGAGCCTATTTTAAACAATTTCAATGTAGTGCTTACTGTGTGGCATGAGTTGTATGTCAGTAGCCAATCCAATATGGGCCACTTCCATTTTCAGGCTATTATGGCCTTTTTAGAGCCTTTTAACTTAAAGCCAATGATGGATGGTCACCATTGGTTGCTCATCAAAAAGAAAGTGTCTCCCAAATCTGGCTTTATGCAGAAATATGTTTACAAACATAAGTTAACAACTAGTGTTGTAACTAATGTTTTTTGATTAAACAATATTTCCATTTATTAGCTGCCTGTCATTAAATGTAGCTAATATTAAATTTAAAACAACCTTTTGGCCAATACATGTACTCTGGTAGTCACATAGATGTGTACAAATTTAAATTTTGTTTGTCAAACACACAACCATGCACAGTACAGCATGCAGTGAAATGCTTTTTAAGACTGACTGTGAGACAGGCATAGAATTATCATAACCAAAAAAAACCTGACTATTATACAGACAAAAAGAAAAAAACATTAAATATAAAAATGCAGTATGAGAGATGTGAATGGTGATTAAATATGGAGTAAAGTGCAGATATGCATAGTTTATGTGCAAAACAATGAGCTGTACAACATCAGGCTGAGGTATATAAATTTCATATATTAATATAACAAAATATAAATATGGGCAAATTAAGGAATGCAAGTTGTTTGGGTGTTGTAAAAGCAAGTCTGAGGTCTGTATTTATATGTGTGTGTATAAATATTCCTAGGTGTTGTCGTGGTTGAGAACCCGAATGGCCTGTGGGAAGAAGCTCCTCCTCATTCTCTCTGTGTTGCCTTCCCTGATGGCAACAATGAAAACAGTCCATTGTTTGGATGGCAGAGGTCGTTCACTATCAGTGTGATAGAAACATGACAGGTGGAAAGTGTGCATTCTTGCCACTGGGGTCCTATTGATCCTAAAGGGTGTTAGCTTCTCTCCTGCTTCTTGGTGAAGTCCTTTGTTTGTTGATGTCAGAAGGAGGTTGCTCTCCTTGTCACCAGTTCTCCAGGTTTTTTATCTCCTCCAGGTAGGCCTTCTTGTCATTGTCAGAGATCAGGCCCACCAGAACAGTGTCACCAGCAAACTTGAAATGGTTATGCAGTCATAAGTATACAGTGAGTACAACAGGGGGCTCAGGACACAACCCTGGGGGGGCCCCAGTGCTGAGGGTGAGGAAGGATGAGACATGTCTGCCTACCTGTACTGCTTGTGGTCTGCCTTGTCAGGAAGTTGGGAGAACTGGCACAGGGATGGGAGTCCCAGGTCCTCCAAATTGGTGGGAAGTTTGGAGGTAATTATAGTGTTAATTGCTGAACTGTAGTCAACAAATGGCATTTTAATGGAATTGCCCTTCCTAGTGTCCAGATGGCTCAGGTCTGTGTGTAGGAGGGCTATGATGGCTTCAACTGATCAAGCAGGACAGTTTGTGAAATGTAATGGGTCCAGGGTGTCAGATACTGAAGAGATGATGACGTCTCAGCCTTTCAAAGCATTTCATCACAACTGAAATGAGGACTACTCAGCGATAGTCATTGAGGCAGACAGGCTGTGGTTGCTTTGGGACAAGAACAATGATGCACTGTTTAAAGCAGGGGTATCAAACTAAATCCACAAAGGGCTGGTGTGGGTGCAGGTTTTCCTTCCAACCAAGCAGAAGACACACCTCATTCCACCTGCTTTTAACAAATGGATCTAATCAATGGATGTTGACTTTCACTAGTGTGTAGCTACTGCTTGGTTGGAAAGAAAACCTGCACCCACACCGGCCCTTCGTGGATTTAGTTTGACACCCCTGGTTTAAAGCATATGTGGATTAGTGACTGTGCCAGGGAGAGGCTGACTATCTCCATGAACACAAGTGCTAGCTGGTTAGCACAGGCTCTAAGCACTGGACCTGTGATGCCATCTGGTCACTGTATGGTAAGGGCAACATTTGGTCTGGAGCTCCAGGTTGGGTGTGCAGGAGCATGTGAGAGAAACAATGCGTGTGCTATCACACTATCAGGCAGATTCTTCCCTGACTCCAGTATTAAAAACAATAGGTGAGTGGATTGTAAACCAATAGATATAAGGATGTTTCTATAACATCTGATAGTAGTAGATGATGAAAAGAAAAAGAGAATAAGGTAAGAGAGAGTGCAAAAAATAAACAAAAACAAAAAGAGCTATCCATAATTTAAACTTAGACTTATCTGTCATCTTGGTGTTTGTGTACATTTGTGAAGGCGGGCTAGAATACCAAAATACTGCAGATGAGTAGTAAAGTAGAACAGTTGGAGATACTGCAGTTACCTCTGCCTGCCAAGCAAGGGTAGAAGAGGAGAGAGCGGGAATTCGCTCTGTTCCCAACACAGCAATGGTCTCACCATCATCATCCACAACCTTAAAATCTAGATCTTCATTGTACTTCCTACGCTTCACCTGACGCCCCGATCTCCTCTTCTGCAGACAAGAGAAAGACCCATGAAAGTTTGAATGTGAGTGAGACACCATGGCTAGTAAGAAAGAAAAATGGATTGAGAAAGAAGTAAGAGCATAGGCAAAATGAGAAATAGAGAGAGAGAGAGAGAGAGAGAGAGAGAGAAAGAGAGAGAAAGAGAGAGAGAATGAGACCCCCAAAAAGTAATTTTCATCTACTTTGTCACTTTGTTATATTAATTTAGGTGCCATATCCTCTCTTCACACATCTTTACACACAACAAAAAGCAACTGTATTCAAACCATGAACAGGCAAACAGAAGCTAAGTAAAGATTAGGACATTAAATCATCGATGTCTAGAAGATGAAAGAACATTAAATAAAATCAATGGACAGAATGAATTGCATGAAGTGGATGAGTGGATGCACGCACAGTGTTGTCCATAGGATCTGTGCTCTCTTCTCCTCCAGGAGCCAGTGTACACAGTGATGCTGTATCATCACTCTCGGCCACCTCCTGCAGTGCATCACTTTTCCGCTTCCCTTTTTTCCTTTTCTCCAGGGGGATGACACTCTGTTCTCTACACAATATAGAAAACATTTGTTAGAACATGAAGCTTTACATTTGATTAAGAGCTCTAAGAAAGTTAAAATAAAATAAATATTATAGTATACAGTATATCATATATGATAGTGTCATAGTAGCATCATAGTTGAGACAAAAGACCACGTTTCTAATACAGCAATGAAAGCACATGAAATATTGAAAAGTCTTTAATTCTATTGAATTATACCACACAGTTGAATTCCTAAATCTGACAGAAGGTGTAAACAGCACAGCTATGACATTAGTGGTAACTGTAATGTAAAACACAGGTCTAGTGGACCTGTTATAATATGTTAAAAAAATACAGACTAGTGTGAGAACAAATGTTTATACTGTTGAGGCTGAAGGTTTACATATAGCTAGGCTGAAGACATTCAAACCCTTTTTTTTTTTTACTTTGGGGTTTTTTGGCATCTCATCACCATGTCATTGATGATTTTCTTATCTAAGAACAGCCAGTCATATTTTATTCCTCAATTAATATGTGTATGTACTTTAATGCCAAAATTGATCCTCAACTCACTTTGGCTTCCTCCCACGCTGCCTTGGTGGGGAGATCACATCCTTTCCCTGTGTCTTTGACTTGACCTCTTGAACTTTCTTGACCTTTTTAAGATCATCATCCTTTACTACCTTCCCCTCCAACTTCTTTGTCTCTTTTAGTACTTTCGACTTCTTCAGGAGCAGCCCCTTTCCTTCTTTCTGTACCTTCTTTTTCTTTGGTCTATTGTCACACACTCTGTCCTCTTTTGTGTCTTTCTTGTCTTTTTTTTTGCGTTTTTTCCTCACCCTGGGCCCACCTCCTCCATCATCCTCCTCGCTATTGACTGGTGAAACAGAAAGGTGGGGACTGGGGCTGCTAGACCCCTGAAATACTGCCCTCTTCCCAGAGAGCTCTGCATGAGCCACACAGTGGTTAGATGGCCCATCAATGATGCGGATTTGCTCCTTGCCGAAGTGGCCTATGGAAAAAGTGGTCTGTGCATTCTGCTCAGAGGCAGTGGTGGCTGAAGTAGATGAAGTGTGCATTAAAATGTGTGTGGCAGACATCTGTAAGACAATAAAACAATTCAATCAAATTCAAGAGCAACAAAGCAATTTTTGGTTTACTGTTCAACTATACTAATACAGATAATTACACATCAGTGACATCAAGTAAATTCATTGGGTTTCTCCCCTCCATACAATGGTTTATGTCAGATTGATCTGATTGATATTACTACATTCGGCTTTACAGAAAAGCTCAGCCACCACTATCCCTACAACCCCCCAACCTTCCCTCAAAGTGTCTTGTTCTAATAGCCAAGCTGAAAACTGTGCACCTGTGTGTGTCAAAAAGGGCTAAATAAATGTTATTTTTAATGGGAAAAATATAGCTGTCAAAGTGTAACCTTGTATGAGAAACATTTCTAGCAATTTTGTACAGTTACATTAATAAGATGAATCAAATTATTTCTTATGTTAAGTGCATAAAAGCTATGTTATCTAAAAATGAAACTTTATTCTGTAATAATAAAGATTCTGTAATACAGTATTTTTGTGCACATGCATTAAAACATTATAACCATTTATGTAAATGAACAATAGAGAGTATGGAAAGGCAAACATAAAAATATATGGGTTGTAAGATTATTAAGATTGTTTTTATTTAACTGTTTCAGTCAAGGTTGTACATTTTTATTGATATTTTACCACAAACTGCTGAAATGAAAAAACAGGAACACCCAAACACACATCAAAGCTTGTTGTCTAATGGCTAAAAAGCAGGCTAATATTAAGCTTTTGGAATCCTGACCTCAGCTCTATCAAAAAC
>JAOUQY010000004.1:25187033-25197686 GCA_028566355.1 Doras micropoeus | reverse complement strand
CAGCTTCAGCCATTGTAAGACCATGATTTAAAACATGGTCTACAATTGTTGCCCTTATTTCATCTGGGACAAACCTATGGCCATGGGCTCTCCTACCTCTTCCTCTGTTTTTTTCCCCTCAGCCTTCCGCCTTACCCCTCTTCTTGGCTGTTCATCCTGTACACAGTCTTGTTCTTGTCATTCCATTGCGAGATTTTATGACACTGCAATGATTTGTGTCTATGTATGTTTGTCAATTGAAGGTTGATGCGATGCACCTCTGACCTATGGTTAAGAGCATTTGACCATTGGTTGATCTAAACCTTCACAAATTTCCCTTCTTAACTGAAAATCAAGATTCACCTGAGAACAATTTATTCAATTTAGGATGAATTACCAAACATGACAACATGTTCAGCCGTTTTGCAGGTAACGACCAGGGCAATGACCTAAAGCCTAAATGTTTTGGAGGGTAAGACAATTCAACAGACAATCAGTAGAAAACATTTTGACAAACATGACATAAGCAATTGTTAATGCAAAAAAACAGCAGATAATAATGATATTGAGGAAAGTTCATGCCATTGCAGATTTTTAAATACAATTTGGGAAATAAATTGGACTCACATAGCCTAAAAATGTATGTGAATGGGAAAAGCTACTCAGGCTCACAAATGGTGCAATAGAAGAGCATTCACCTGATCATCCATAGACCATGAGGCTGAATCCTGACCGATGCCAAAGCCATCCATGTCCATTCCTGTAATTTTTGATGAGCGGTTAAGCTTGAATGTCATTGCAAAGTGGCCAGGTGGAACTCGAGGTAATTTTATTATGCAGATCAGCACAGAGGGACTTTTCAGATACATGACTTTATACAGTTTAGAATGTGTACAAGTTTTAAAAACATGTGATAATTTTT
The DNA here is from genome assembly GCA_028566355.1 of Doras micropoeus. Classification (NCBI taxonomy): domain Eukaryota; kingdom Metazoa; phylum Chordata; class Actinopteri; order Siluriformes; family Doradidae; genus Doras; species Doras micropoeus. The sequence goes on along the minus strand of JAOUQY010000004.1, from coordinate 25,196,785 downwards.
ATGGTAACTTAAAATTTTTATGGTGATATTTGTACTAGATGATTCTGAATCCTGACCCCAATCTGGAAGTGAAGTTTGAACTGTACGACAAAGACATTGACTCTGATGACTTCCTTGGAAGGTTAGTGGAGCCAATGTCAGTATTGCATGGGTGTTTCACCAAATGTACACACATACCTCAAATACATGTATACATCAAATACACTCATACCACTAACATGATATTTATATGTACACTGTTGTAGCAACTAATGCTGTAAAAACAGCTATGATAATTAATAGAAAACTATTTTAATACAAATAACAGTAATATTAACAGTATAACACTAATAAAAGTCATTTAATTATGATGTATTTTGTTATATTATTGTATTGCCTAATTTTTTGTACACATCTATTCTCAGACACTATTTTGTGCACCACATTACAGAACAATATTTGTAGTTGACAGAATAACAATGTCAGCCAATATTGGAAAGATGTTAAGAAACACCGGAGGCCAGAAAAAGGCCTCTTTATTTAGTAAACAAAAAAGTGTTAAACAAACCAGAATATGTTTCAGATTTTAGATTCTTCAAAGTAGGGACCTCTTGCTTAGTTGACAGCTTTGCACATCTTCACATTTTCTCAGTCAGATGTAGTCACCTGGAATGGCTTTCAGTTAACAGCTGTGCCTTGTCAAGTGTTAATTGAATTTCTTGTCCTCTTAATGTGTTTGAGACCATCAGTTGTGTTATGAAGAGGTAGAGTTGGTATACAGTGAATAGTCATATTTGAATAATGTTCTAATCCATATTATGGCAAGAACTACTCAACTACATAAAGAAAAAATGACCATCATTAGTTTAAAAAATGAAGGTCAGTCAATTGAGATGATTTGGGATGAGTTGGACTGCAGAGTGATGGCCAAGCAGCCAACAAGTGCTCAGCACCTCTGGGAACTCCCTCAAGACTGTTGGAAAACCATTTCAGGTGATTTCCTCATGAAGCTGTTTGAGAGAATGCCAAGAGCTTTAATCAAAGCAAAAGGTGCCTACTTTGAAGAATCTAAAATCTGAAACATATTTTGGTTTGTTTAAAACTTTTAAGTTTATTATGTGATTCCTGTTTCTTCATAGTCTGGATGACTTCAGTATTAATTTATAATGTAGGAAAAAAAAAAAAAATAAAAACATTGAATGAGAAGATGTGTCCAAACTTTTGACTAGTACTGTACATACAAAAGGGATTCAGCATACAAAGACACACCGGACACAGTGATCAGGAGTTTCAGAGTTCAAGTTAATTGTTAACGATTTGCCATGGTTCTTTGAAACTTGGGGCTTCTTCGCTCACATAAAATAAAGACTATGAGATCAGTTCTAGTTCTCACGCAATCGTCTCTGAAACTCCAAACTAAGCATGACTTGAACTTAAACAAAATGCAACAAACAAGTACAGGTTGCAGATGGATTTGCCATACCAACTATGGATATGTAACACATCTGCACCTTACTTGAATGTGCCCAAGTTACTACACAAGCTGGAAAAACCCTTGAAACCTGCTCATATGTCACTTAAAATAGCTGAGTCTGCTGGCATGGGGCCAGCAACAACTTCTGAAATGGGGAGAACTAAATTGGAACCCCTGCCACTGGCTACTGTGGACACATCCCAATATTTACTTTCCCTGAAACCAAATCAGATTGCAGGTAAAGAGAATGTAAAGGAACCTTGATGTATTCTAATACTATTCCCTGAACTACACTAATCAGCCCCTCAGTAAGTTTCAGCAGACAAAGGAAGAGCATTGCTAAAGCAGGAATGACTGAGCACTGGTGTCACGCAAAATAGTTATGGGATGTCTGTTCTCCATGTTCTCTCTACTCAATACAAAACTTTGCAAAAGAAAAGGCTAAAACACATCCTGGGTCTGTTTAAAACCTTCGTCACACAACAACTCCTACTTAAAACCAGACTGTACTAATGCTTCAGACTGTACCAATGCTTCCTTTTGGTCCCTTTTGGGCACCAGGTACATTGCTTTTTCTTTAAAGCACAGCAATCCACAATAATATGACTAGATTTGCAACAATAAAAACAAACACACATTTCTTTGATAGGCCCAGCAGACTTGAACAAATTGCATTAACTTTGCACAGACTTTAACAAATTGCATTAACTTTGCACAGACTTTAACAAATTGCATCTTCTTCAGAGGTCATCCCTCTAACTTCCTGGTATTATCATTGTGGTGTGCCAACAGGAATATAGCTTTGTGCATTAGCACAAGCTTTTGTTTATTCATATAAACTTCTAATTTCTCATATACACAGATCCAAAAGTCCTCTAAAAGCTCTCTAAGCTGTTCAAATGTCTAAGCTGCTCAAACCTTTAAAACCTTTCTAACGATTTGTCAAATAAAACTGTTTTCTCATAAGCAAACGCAACATACTTATGGAGGGCTTTTTTCATACGAGTGAATATTCCATCAGTATGCCTTGGGCACTATTTCATAAGCACGCAATATCGTAGCTTTTGCAATTTCATAGTCTAAATTTTGATCAATGGGCAATGCATCATATGCTTCCTGAGCCGTACCTGTTAACCTACACAGAAGCAAAAGAGGCCAAATATTTTTCAGCCATTTCAAAGAGGTAACAATGTGTCCATTGACTCACCAACATGCCACAGTGCAGAGGTTTGTGGAGAAGGTTTCAGACACTTTGCCCTCCTAACCTCTAGCTCCAGCTCTTACAGTTTTATTTCCTTTTTTGCCTCAATTTCCAAGGCCCACACATGCTGACGCTGCAACTCCACATCCAGTACCTTTAAACGAAGCATAAGAAACTGGTTTTAAAGGACTTAAGGGCTTTATTCAATTCAATTCAACTCAATGTAACTTTATTTCTAAAGTGCTTTTAACAATGGAAATTGTCTCAAAGCAGCTTTACAAAGACAAGAAATTAGGACATAGTTTTAAGTCCCTGCTTGCAGTATGCACACAAGGTACATTTTCTTCTAAATATCGGTGGAAAGCATACTTAATCATTTGTATTTCTTTTTCTCCCACCTTTCTCTTTTGCTTTAGAAATAAAATTGAATTGAATTGAATATTAAAGTCTCCAACAATTAATGCTTTGTCTAAAGAAACTACCAGGTCTGAGATGAAATCTGCAAATTCACAAAGAAATTCACAATACAGCCCAGGGGGTCTGTAAAAAATAATTAGAGGAATCAACTGGGCAGCCTTAGTTTTTGTGGCAACGTTTGTTATGTTACTGTACAGAACTTCAAACGCATCCAATTTATGCCTACGTTTTTGTGAGACATTTAGATTATCATTATAAATAATTGTGATGCCTCCTCCTCTACCAGTTAGACTACCTGATGTATGTAACTGTATCCTGGAGGACTAGTTAAAATTAATACTACATATTCATCTGGTTTAATTCATGTTTCTGCTAGACACAGTACATTAAACTCCTGATCAATAAAAGTTTCGTTGACAACAAGTGCTTTAGACGTGAGAGACCTAATATTTAACAGTCCTACTTTCAGTATGAGTATCATACTTTCAGTATTTCAGTATCCATACTTTTCAGTATGGTCTAATTTTATGGTAATTAGATTACTAAAACAAACTTTCTGAGTATTTCTACGTTTTTGTTTTGCTCGGGGAACAGACACATTCTCAATATGGTGAAACCTGAGTGACGACTCCATGCAGCTAGCAGATGGTCGGTTTAACCTGTTTGTCTGCTCCCTGGCCTTGGCTCTGGATTGTCAGAGATTAACTAGTCCTGTGCTAGAATTATGAGCTATGCTGCAAGAAATGAGAGCAGCACCTTCCCGAGCGGGATGGATACCGTCCCGCCCTAACAGGCCAGCCCTAATTTACACACCTCTATCTTAGTAACCTCTGACTGACAAAGGCATATATCATTAGCTCCTATGTGAAACACTATCTTAGAAAACCTGTGCTGGCCTAAGACCCTAAGATTAGCTGCCATGTCTGGTGCCCTGGCTCCCGGTATACACCTAACTAAAGCTGCTGGTGCCCCTAAAGGCCTGGCTAATTTCACGTTCCGCAAGATAGAGTCTCCTATAACCAGAGCTCTTTTGGGTTTCTCAGTGGGTGCTTCACTGAGGAGAGCAAACCTGTTGGACACACGAAGCGGAGAGGAGTGGTGCTCCCATGGGCGAGCCTTACCGCTAGCTTTTAACTCTTGCGGTAGATAATATGGTCTCAAACCTACTGCTAGAACTTCAATATTGAGAGTGCATATACAGTCTTTAACAGTCACATGACCTGGATTATACCAACAAGAGACCTCACATTCCCAAAGATGACCATGGGAAGAAAAGGTTTCATTCTCCTGTCTCTCTCAATTCTCTCCTGTACCTTTACTCTGGGTCTTTTTCTGCGGTGATATTGTCTCCATATCTCCTCTGGTATGCAAACCGCAGGGACGCTGGCTCCATGGTGGTATCGCATTAACTCATCACGTGTGTAGGTGATCAGTGTTAAACATATTAACAATCGACGACAAGCCACCGCACCACCACAAAGTGACAACTGCCAAAAACACAGAAAAGAGACAAGCCCCCAATTTTTATGTTATGACCCCTCTTCTAAGTTCACCCAGACGTTTTAAGCTACCTGGGCTTTATTCTAGGGTATTGAGGTGGCAACATGAACGAACAGACCAGGACACCAATTTCATACCCACTTGGATAGTTAATATTATTAGTCAGTATTATTAATACAAACAGTCACAGAGTTTAGACTTCAGGGTGAGCTGATGGCAAAATTAACAAACACCTGCTAACCACCTTCCCTAATCCAAAAGAAAATACAAAAGCAAATACAGAGTAGGTTAACCTTCCTCCCTCAACAGGTAAAAAGGAGAAAAATATTATATACAAAAATAAATGGCACTCACTCCTACTGACTGACCACTGGTGTCTGATAGATTAAACCACTGATTAAGACAGACAAGCATGATGCCTAGCTCAAAAAAAGGACTAATAAACACGATATCCCATGTCTAGTACAACATTATATCTAAAAAATACTCCCAAATGATCTATTTCTCCCCCCTCACAAAAGCTCAAATAACAAGGGCACATAGTAAGTGTTAACAGAGATGCTAAATCAAAGGATTTTCATGCACCACAAAGTGGACTCTGGACCATAAAGTGAACTTCAGTTGCATGTTGCATCTCCTTGTTGTCGCTTTTCAAGGGCAACCCACCAATCACTGCATGATTTAATCAGCTGGCAAGATATTTCCACCTGAAAAGAAAGAAAAAGGGAGAAAAAACAAAAAAGAAAAGCAGAGGACAGTACCAGACCATTCATACATCCTTGGATGCAACACAACTTACAGTGCAGATCCATTAATAATAATATACATTTACATTTATGGCATTTGGCAGACACCCTTATCCAGAGTGACTTGCTTGGCAGTTGAGGGTTGAGGGCCTTGCTCAGGGGCCCAACGGTGGTAGCTTGGTGGTGGGGCTTGAACCCCCAACCTTCTATTCAGTAACCCAACACTTAGCCACTGAGCCACCCCTGCCCCTACAGGGGTGGCTCAGTGTGTATTATTATGTGTATACAATACACATAATAAACAATACACTCTCCTGACATTACAGTATGTGGTTCCTTATTGAGGTCAGATCCCTTTTTTGGCTTTGAATACCTGTACAATTATTTCAGTGAAATTATATATCAGTTATAAATACATTTCCTTTTATTTGACTTTTTCTTCCCTACAACAGGATCAAAATTAAGCTTGGAGATATTATTAAACCCCAGTACAATGACGAGGTGAGTATTACCACCATTTTACTAAACCCTGTCCTCTGACTTTATTCATAGTAATCCATTTTTGTTGCTTCTAGTTTTATGATAGTTGCTTCTAGTTTTTGACAATTTGATGGCAGAAACGTAGTAGTGGGTAAAAACCCTGCACTGCACATTATGCCCAGGTTAAACAATGGGTGTAAACCCCTAATGTGACAAGGCTACATTAGGCACTAGGATTAGGCACTTGTGAGGGAGTAGTTACAAGTGACAAGACAAGGCAGAAAGGCAGAACCTGGGAAAATACATGCAAGTACAGTAGAGAACTAACAGTAAACTGAAACCAAACTTTGGAGCTGATTTAAAAATAGCTAAATATTAAAACACCAACCTCAAACAAAGACTAGAAACAACCATGGAAAACATCCTCTAAGAACCCATGACTAGGGGAATGGAAAAGCAAGAGCACATGGGAGGCACAGTACTGTGTAACTGATTGCATGAAGCTATGGTGCTTGGACTTCCTTGATTAGCTAGGACAGTAAGCAACAGGCATTCATATTCCAGCCTTGGGTGCAATGCTGGACAGGCTAGGACATGCCATTTGTTAAAGATGCCCCCTTTTGAGGTGACAAAAGTAGATGACTGACACTTCTCTGACTTGATGTACAGTATAAAGCCATTTTTCTGCTTTTTCAGCAAAAGCAGTAAGCAGACAAAAATAGAGAATACATTTACTCAGTATAAACCATAATTCACTAAAGGTAAAACATTGAAGGATGTGAAAGAAGCACATTGGCCTATTCTAGGGGTTATTTCATTTTGCACTGACTTTATCTACGTTGCAAATACACAGGAAAATAGAAGGAGTAGAAAACAAGACATTGTAGTCTCTTTGGTCAGTAAAAAAAGATGAGCTACCTGTTAAAAAGTATGGCATACAGAACTTTTGTTACAGTTGTAATTAAACACTAGAGCTTTTGTTATAAAATTCTGTTTTTTTCTGATAGGCTGCTAAAAGATTCTGGCTACTAGGATGTTCTATTTGTCAATGTTGGCACCTCTGTAGGTGCATTATTATATAATGAAAAACATTTCAATTTGAGTAAATTGTCTTTATACATTGCAGTGGTTTTCTCTAAATGATGTGAAACATGGGCGTCTTCATCTGGTTCTTGAATGGCTGCCTACAGTAATGCAACCAGACAAACTACAACAGGCATGTACTAAAGGTGTATCTAAATGAAATTTGTCCAGTCTGACTTGTTAAGGCATGTGAGTTTCTTTATGTAAGTGTGTTTGGATTGGATTCATTTTGATCAGGTGCTACAGATGCAAAGTTCCCTGTCAAGCCAGAATAAAGCTGTCCCTTCAGCCGCCCTGCTGTTTGTCCTTATCGACAGAGCACATGCACTGCCTGTGAGTTGCAGACACGTACACACACACACACACACACACACACACACACACACTTACTTATTTTTTTGTGTATGCATCTGTAGTTGAAGAAGAGTGGGAAGGAACCTAAAGTTGGAGCTGAACTTGTGCTTGAGGGAACCTCTTACAAAACAAAGGCAAGGAATTGAATACAATTATTATAATTATATATTCTCTATTATTCTCCACACACACCTGTGTGTATGTGTGTGTGTGTGTTTGTGTGTGTGTGCGTGCGTGCGTGAGTGTGTGTATTTACGTACAGTTGGGTCTATCTATAAGTATTTAGGCAGTGAAAGAATTTTCATAATTTTGCATCTTTATACCACCACAATGGATTTGAAACAAAGGAATCAAAGGAATTTTTAGTCTGGCTTTCCTGGTCTTACTGCTGATGAGTGGTTTGCATCTTGTGGTATGGCCTATAAATTTCTGCTCTCAAAGTCTTCAAACAATAGGTTGTGATATCTTCACCCCTGCCCTGTAGAGGATGGTGTTGATGTCAATGATCCCAAATGTTTTTGGGATTTTGTTCGCAGCTCTCACAATGGTTCTGCCACTAGCTCCTGTATTTTTCCTTGGCAGACCTGTTTAGTGTCTGGTTAATAACCAGTGTAATGATCCCACACAGGTTGGAGTCAAGAGCAGATGTATGATGTTTATTGTATCGCAGGGGAAAGAGCAGACAAAAAAAAGTTCATAAAACCGGAAGTCCAAAAATGCAAAACAGAGGGCACAGAGCATGGGAAAAAAGGGGAAAAGACAAGCGGGCAAAAATGAAACTGAAACTAGTCCAAAACACACAGGAGGTAATCCAAACGGAGTGGCGGGGAGGAGGCAGGAAAACACCACGCTCTGGCAGGACGGACTGGGGGTAAAGAAACACAAAACAAAGAGAACTCTAAGTGCAAACGGGGTAATCAAGAACCGTGATATATACAAAGGTGAGCAATAGTGACAAAATACTTAACTTGACTTAGAAATATCGCTGAACTTCGTGGGCATGACTGCTGTGGCAAACATTAATCTGCACTGAGGAGTGGTGAATGGGTCTCTTTTATACTCCCCAGCATGGCTTAAATTTAACCAGTAAACTCTTTAAAAATTTCACATGAAGTCCACACTGTTGAACTGCTTGCTGATGGAGATTTGACTGATAAAGTGCAAAACTGTTCATGGCAATTAGACCTATCCATCATAGGAAAGTGAAAGTGACACAATTTTGTCACTGTACTTACACACTGCAAAATTGAACCTCCGCATTTAACCCATCTGTGCAGTGATACACACAAGTGAATACACACTAGGGGCAGTGAACACACATAATTGGGGTTAGGTGGGTTTCTCAAGGGCACTTCAGCAAAGTCCTGTCAACCACGGGAATCATACAGCATCCAAACATCCCAGCTTACCAGAAGACTCAATGCCTACGAATCCTCCAGAAAAGAACCCTCCCTCTGCACCTTTACCTAAGAGAAAATCTAGTGACAAAAGCCTTGACTAAACAAATAGGTTTTCAGCCTAGACTTAAACACTGAGAGTGTGTCTGAGTCCCAAACACTAATTGGAAGGCTGTTCCATAATTGTGGGGCCTTGTAACTTTGTAGTCTTCAATATTTGATGTAACAACAGAGAGCCTGCACTTTTTGATCGAAGTAGGCATGGAGGATCATAACAGACTAAAAGTTCACTTAGGTATTGTGGTGCCACAACACAACCACCACAATAATTTTCTAATCGTGGTGATTAGAAAATACTACTATTCAACTTTATTTCTAAAGTGCTTTTAACAATGGACATTGTCTCAAAGCAGCTTTACAAAGACAAGAAGTCCCCAACAGCTATCCCCAGAAAGGTGGGAGAAAAAGAAATACAGATGATTAGGTATGCTGTTCCACCAATCTTTAGAAGAAAATGTACATTTTGTGCAGAGTGCAAGCAGGGACTCCAGCAAGTCTAGCTAAGACAGCATAACTAAAAGGGAGAGCCAGAAGGTAGCGCAGACATGAGGGAGCCCTGGGACATAAAGCGCCAGCCACTCCACCGTCCACAAACCTGAGTGATCCTGTGAGAGTGGGGGGTGACAACATCCAAACATCTCAGTTTACCAGAGCACTCTATGCCTACGAACCCTCCAGATCTGCGCCTTTACGTAAGAGAAGAGCTAGTGACAAAAGGCTTGACTAAACAAATAAGTTTTCAGCCTAGACTTAAACACTGAGACCTTTTGATCAAAGTAGGCGTGGAGGATCATAATAGACTAAAAGTTTGCTCAGGTACTGCGGTGCGAGACCATTTAGTGCCTTATAGGTAATAGTAGTATTTTATAATCAATGCAAAATTTGACTGGAAGCCAATGCAGTGTGGATAAGATGGGGGTAATGTGATTGTATCTTCTAGTTCTAGTAAGGACTCTGGCTGCTGCATTCTGAACTAACTGGAGTTTGTTTATACACTTACTGGAATATCCAGACAGCAAGGCATTACAATAATCCAGCCTAGAGCTAACAAAAGCATGAAC
>JAOUQY010000004.1:25174232-25186933 GCA_028566355.1 Doras micropoeus | reverse complement strand
GAGGCCAGTAGTAGGTCATTTACCACTTTAACCAGCGCTGTCTCTGTGCTATGATGAGGCCTAAATCCTGACTGATAAATTTCATGAATGTTATTCTTATGTAGGTATGAGCATAACTGCTGTGCTTCAATCTTTTCTAGGATCTTGGAGATAAACGGGATGTTTGATATCGGCCTGTAGTTAGACAGCTGACCGGGGTCAAGGTCAGGTTTTTTAATCAGGGGTTTGATAACTGCTTGTGCTAAGACTATGAGCTATGCTGCAAGAAATGAGAGCAGCACCTTCCTCAGTGGGATGGATACCATCCCGCCCTAACAGGCAAGCCTTGCCCTCAAAACTGCTCCAATTATCTATAAAGCCCACATTGTTTTCGGAGCACCACGTGGACATCCAGCAGTTCAGCGACCATAACCTGCTATAAGCTACATCGCCACGCCACATTGGGATAGGGCCAGAGCATATTATGGCATTGGACATCGCCTTCGCTAATTTACACACCTCTATTATACTACTCTTAGTAACCTCTGACTGACAAAGGCATATATCATTAGCTCCCATGTGAAACACTATCTTAGAAAACCTGTGCTGGGCTAAGACCCTAAAATTAGTTGCCATGTCCGGCGCCCTGGCTCCCGGTATACACCTAACTAAAGGCACTAAGCATTATAGCTTAATAGTAGTATTTTCTAATCTCTGCAAAATTTGAATACCAAATTTGAAGCCAATGCAGTGTGCATAAGATGGGGGTAATGTGATCATATCTTGTGGTTCTAGTAAGTACTATGGCTGCTGCATTCTGAACTAACTGGTTTGTTTATCCATTTACTAGAACATCCAGACAAGGCATTACAATAATCCAACCTAGAGCTAACAAAAGCATGAACAAGTATTTTTTTACAGCTGCACATGATGTAATTGAAAGGCTACCCAGTGTTATTATGTAATCAGAAAGCTTATTTCTGACTGCCTGTGGTCCCAGTACAAATACTTCTGTCTTATCAGAATTCAGTAGAAGAATGTTATTCAGCAGCCAGTGTCTAATGTCCTTTACACATTTCTCAACTTTATTAGGGTGGTATGTGTTGCTTTTCTCCAACAGAACATCTCTGTTCTTCATGTTTGTTTTTTTTTTTGCTTTTTAACAACAAATGTAGTCTTCACAGACAAACCAAAGAATGGCTTAAACAAAGAGCAGAGATATCAGTTGTTTAAACACTTAAACAAGGCACAACTGTTCTAATATTTTTCCCACAAAAGGTGGCATGTTCTAATTTTTTCAACAGATCTAGATGAAAATACAGGGAAATAAAAGCTGAAATTCTGATATCATCTCATATTCATCTTTTGATCTCTGAAATGTCTTCACTGTATAGCAAATACAAAAGAATTGGCCATGCAGTATCCAGTATTTTCAGACAAACTGTATAAAGTCTGAACCAAAAATATATGGACATTGACAAAGGTATTGTTATTTTAGCTGTCTACCACAGTATATGGGAGGTGAATAAAATTTTAATATGTAATTAGATATGTAATCTGAAGGTATTTTCATCCAAATCAAATAAATGTTCTAGAAATTACATGACTTTATAAGGGACCATAAGTACTTGGACAAACTAGTGTAATCATAGATTAAATTAAAATGAACATTTTGGGCTCCATGGGTTCCAGACTTCAGACTTCTTCCCTGGCAATGCTTTGTGCAGCCAACTGTCCAGTTACTTTGGGTCTCTTAAAAAGGGTGGTCAACATACACCATATTGCCAAAAGTATTCACTCAATCCATGCAAATCATTGAATTCAGGTGTTCCAATCAGTTCCATGGCCACAGGTGTATAAAATCAAGCACCTTGGCATACAGACTGCTTCTACAAACATTTGTGAAAGAATGGGTCACTCTCAGGAGCTCAGTGAATTCCAACGTGGTACCATGATAGTATGCCACCTGTGCAACAAGTTCAGTTGTGAAATTTCCTCCCTATTAAATATTCCGCTGTCAACTGTCAGTGGTGTTGTAACAAAGTGGAAGCTATTGGAAATGACAGCAACTCAGCCACGAAGTGGTAGGCCACGTAAAATGACAGTGGGGTCAGCGGATGCTGTGTCACAATCTTTCTGTAGAGTTGATCGTTACAGATCTCCAAACTTGGCCTGGAGTTTGTTGTGGAAGAACTTGACTGGCCTGCACAGTCCTGACCTCAACCCTATAGAACACCTTTGGGATGAGTTAGAGCAGAGACTGTGAGCCAGGCCTTCTCATCCAACATCAGTGTCTGACCTCCCAAATGCACTTCTGGAAGAATGGTCAAACATTCCCATAAACACACTCCTAAACCTTGTGGAAAGCCTTCCCAGAAGAGTTGAAGCTGTTATATCTGCAAAGGGTGGGCCGACATCATATTAAACCCTATGGATTAAGAATGGGATGTCACTCAAAATCTTACAGGAAACTTATAGGTTATGTATATGGGGTACATCCTTGCACTACACATACAGTATATTCTCCACTGCTCTCTATTTTATAGGTGTGTGACCGCTCAAGGACTCCTCAGTGGCATGAAGCATTTCATTTCCTGGTTCAAGACCCTCACAAAGACATGCTTGTTATTAAAGTAAGCATTTACACTTATTTAAAGGATGTAAATAATTCATCTGATAATGTTTTTACAGTTTGTAACCTTTTCGTTATAGCTCTCTAGCGGCTGGGATCAGCCAATGGGTTCCCTGGTTCTACCAATCAGAGAGCTTCTCTCTCAGCCACAGCTGATGCTGGACCAGTGGCTGAGCTTAGATGGAGCGTTAGCTGAGAGTCAGATCCTACTGAGGGCAGAAGTCAAAGTATGAAATGAAAGCAATTTATTAATAATTGCTGTGTTATTAATTTTGTTATTTAATTAACACAATTTAACAGTGATATCAATTATGCTAATTAATAAAAAAAAGGATTAGTACTACTACATTAATCATTATTCATGTTATGTGTTTCGATGCAGATCCTGAACTCTAAGATGGCAGCACTCATGGCACTTGGTGCTGGTCCTGTATTAAGCAATAAGAAGATGCCCACCACTGGACAGATCAGAATTTCTCTGTCCTTTGAGAGCAAACTTACCGTGATCATTCATGGCTGCAGGTCTTATTTTTCTTTTAATTTTATTTATTCTGCCAGATTAATTACATCCAGTTTGAAAAGTGAGGTTGTATTTAGGCATATAGGTTTGTGTTCACTGGAACATATGAATGATATTCCATTTCAAATCAGTTAATTATTGCTGGCATTGAGGAATTTGAATAGTATACACTCCTTATATCAATACAAAGGGTCATTCACTATGGTCATATAGACAAAGAGTATCACTCTGTGAAGGAAGGCGAAATTAAACAGAACTTCAAGGTTTCAGAAATTAAACTTTCAAAGGTGGAAGACATTAAAGATTTCTTGTTCATGAGTGTCTTATCTTTATATCTTATCTATATCTTTAACAGGAGTTCCATATATTAACCTGCTAAAGTAAATGCTTCCAACATATACTATTTTGAGTAGTTTTTGAAATAGCAGGTTAATAGCAGCAGATAAATCAGCAACAATGACCTTTTCCCAAAATCAAAATCAAACATTCAAATAGGAAACAATAGAATCATCTTAAATTTTCTCCCCTTCATTGCTTAGTTTTTTCTGTATATGTGTAGAATCAGCTTAGTGGCATATGCAAGAACATTATATGCCAATTCTTTCCAGTGTGAATTACTTCTCACTTCTCATTCCTTACTGTTCATCAGTCAGCTAACAATAGCATTGGTGGCTGTTCATGTAAACGTTTTTGCATTTATGGCTGTTCATGTCAATGATTGCATTAAATTGGTATACATTATGCAACTAAATAATATATAATAAATATGAATGATGTGTTTATGCATAAAAGACCTTGAAACAGGAGTAGCAAACTCATATTAAAGCATTAGTAGTTAGCATTAAAAAACTCAAACATGCGGAATATGATAAATTTAAAAATGAAGTCCTGCTGTTTATGTTTGTGTGTTATATTTTAGAGGCCTGGTGATACCATCAAAAGAAGGTTTAGACATTTACGCCTCTCTGATTTTGCTGCCTGATAAAAGTAAAGCCACGAAGAGAAAGACTGCTGTAAAGAAGAAAGAGCTGAACCCAGATTTTAATGAGAGGTGTGGAGGAGATTGTGTGTATGTGTGCATAGATGTGAGACAGAGCATTGTAAGGACAGTTCTTTCTTTGGCTGTATTTATGATCTTTTACACCTATCAGTCATAACATTATGACCATCTGCTTTTCTCTACACACATTGTCCATTTTTTTCAGTTTCACTTACCATAAAGATGTACTTTGTAGTTCTACAATTGCAGACTGTAGTCTATCTGTTTCTCTACATACTGTTAGTCCCCTTTACTCTGTTTTCTAACATTCAGGACCACCACAGGATCACCACTATTTGGGTGGATCGTTGTCAGCACTGCAGTGACACTGATGTGGTGGTGGTGTGTTACTGTGTGTTGTACTGGTGGAAGTGGATCAGACACAGCAGTGCGGCTGGAGTTTTTAAACATGTCAGTGTCACTGCTGGACTGAAAATAGTCAACTAACCAAAAATGTCCAGTCACTGGATTCCTGTAGAAGGATTAGAGGATGGCTAACACAAACTGTGCAACAACAGATGAGTTGCTGTCTCTTACTTTACATCTACAGGGTGCAGCAGTGGATGTGTCTCATAGAGTGCACAATAAGTGAACACAGTATTTAAAAACTCCAGCAGCACTGGTGTGACTGATCCACTCATACCAGCACAACACACACTAACACACAATCACCACCACATCAGTGTCACTGCAGTGTTGAGAATAACCCAAATATTACCTGATGTGTGCTGGTCCTGTAGGGGTCCTGACCAATAAAGGGGACTAACAAAGTATGTAGAGAAACAGACAGTTTGTAATTGTAGAACTACAAAGTGTGCTCAAAAAGTTCACTATAAACTGTTTCTCAGGTTTGAATTTGACATTAGTGTGGAGGATGCTCAGCAACGAGTGCTCAGCGTGTGTGTAAAGCACAGCTCTTCCTTTATGAGTCGAGAAAAAGACATCATCGCACAAGTGAGTCAGCAAATAGTGAACTTTCAAAATAGGCTGCCATTAAGCTCCTCAAGAAATATATTCATAATATTTATTGAAAATAATTACCTTTTTTTTTGCCTATAGGCAAAAATCAACCTGGCACAGACTGACTTTCTCACTGGTGTTTCAGAATGGTGAGTTCTGTGATACACATGTAAACTTTAACAATGTTGTTTGTATTAGGCGGCAGACATAGCTGCAGGTAAATAGCTTAGACATAGCTTAGTAGCTTAGACATTGTACAGACATGATAGTGTAGCTTACAATCTTGGGTTCAGGATTTCTTTAGCTGTTGTGCAAGTTTTTCCTAAATGTAAGTTCATGCTACATTTTACTACTACATTATTCTGCATAACTCCTTCTTCAGAAATAATGTGACTGTGCTAAGGGCTCTGACTGATAGCACTGTTGCCATATGTTTAGTTCATACTTCAAGCAAGGAAAGTTCATCCAGTGCGTCCAGAACCTATATGTCAAAGACCTGCACTGGCAGGTGACTCCATGATTTTCCATGCCCTGTTGATGCTCACTTAGCTTGGAGTGATGCCTGTATGGTCTCTGTTCCCACTGAATCTCCTGTTGTGGGCATTATTTCCTTGAAGGCCAAGACCAAATGCACCAGGGTCTTAGCATACAACTTATGCTTGTAAGCCCACCATACACTTTGAAAATGTGTCAGCTCATAGTATGTTGATACCACTTCTTCCATTCTTCAACAAGTAAAGAATGGGAACATGATGAATGTACTGACTGATGAATGTGACAATTTGCCAGACTATAATTGATATACTCATTCATTCTTTTAATGCTAATTAGTTACCACATCTAGTTAGCCACCTAATTACAATTATCAGTGTGTGAGCTAACTTTACTACATAGGTTTTGTGTTTCATGCTACTATGTTGAATCTGAATATGCAATAACAAGTTGTTCATGTTTTAGCTAATTGGTCTGAACAGTGCAGTAAACCTTCTGACTTGTATTGCAAGCCTGCAACTTTTACTTGTCTTAACAAATTTCTTGATTCTCTCAATGTCAGGTTTGACTTACAAGAGCCCAACTAGCTGGAGTGTCTGAATTTTGAGACCTTTGCTCAAAGAGGCCATTCCCATCATCAATTCATCTTTATCCACAGATGCCTTGCTTTAATATATTTCTTTCCATTTTCCCTCTTTCGCTGCATCTGATATGTTTAGGGCACAAGGCTTACTGTAGTTGATCAGTCAATAGTGGAAAAAATATTCCATATGGATAGAGTTTTATTAAAATTTACCACAGTTTATTGGCAAGACATGAGTGGGCTCTTAGGTAATAAATCGATAAAACATTGATTTGACAGTTCTTATTATTTGTTTATGCAGTTGGTCAGGGATGCCTATAGACAATGATTGCGTTTGATTATGCAGTGATCAATGTTTGAGCTGTTAATGTCAGTTTACCATTGTAATGATTGTACTAGTTATAGTTATTAACAACGAACCAAGTTCTAAAAAGAGATCACACAGTAATGAGTAAAAAAAGATATAGTAATACAAAATAAGCCTAAAATTCATTTTCCATAGGAATGATAATTATAATGACAGTGCATTCTTATACAGTTACACTGTATAGTTGTCAGTTGTTGACGACCTCTATGTGACTTCCTCCTACCTGCTTCAGTATTTAGCTAAGTGTAATTCTTTCTGTAATTCTGACATTTATGGTTGGAACTGTTTGCAAGTGTATTATTGTTCTAATTGGGTTTTATGTGATACATGGCAGAAGTAATTTCATTATTTCACATTATTAGTTACTAATAGCAATGAGAATATTGCAAATTTATATCAAAACAGTTCAAAGTAAATTGATTATACTAATTGCCAAGGAAATCTCTGTATTTATTTTGAAGGGCAGGGTCATATGTATTACTGCATATGCCAACTGCAATATAATTGATAAGCAAAACCAAATGGTGAGAGAAAAATTAAAACCAGTAGTGAAATTGTTTAAATGTACATCTAAAAACCTATGCAGTACTTCCAAGACTGTTATCTGACTGATTTTATGTGCAACAATTGCCATAATAGTATTTAGGTTTATATATAGGCTGCACTTCTAAATTTTGGGGTTGTTACCTAAAAACACTGTAGTGCTAAAATCATGTGGGGTGCTTGGATGTAGCAAGTTGATATAATTTACAGTGGATGAGGAAACATTTTGAGAATTCTGTTCACAATATGAAAATGCAAATATCTAAGAAAAATGAACATTCATTAGTGTATTCATTAGAATGTATGTTTATTCTTTCACTTAACCTTCAATGGCCTTACATTCATATGCTACAAACTGCATATTTTTGAATTTTAGTATTTTGCTTATTATATTTGAGTTTATAACTTGGGTTGTATGATGTTTGTTAAAACAAAAATAGTGAAGTTATCAAAACAGAAGGGATACGGAGATGGACATTTTAACATTTGTCATTGCAACCCATCTGAATTTGTAATTTGCATGTTTTATTGTATATGATTCTGTTACTGATATTAAAATTGGTCAATTTCCATAGATTGTGGGGAATATTCACAAAGAATTTTTAGGCTAAGAGTAATTTGTAACAGCATGATTTATGAGAAACAATCTAAGGAAATGGGTGTGTTAATCCCAATATTAAAGCTGGCTGACTTGGGTGCAATACTGAGGACTCCTTATTGCTTTGCGATTGCACCCAAGTCAGCCAGCTTTAAAAAGATATAATGTTAGCAGGAGAATTATACAAGATCTGTCCAGAAAGTAATGAGAATGAAATTCCCATCTTCTGTAGGGCATTAGGTTTTAATCATGGGGAATAAGAACGAATCACATGGAGCCAGGCCTGGGCTATAGGGTGGATGTGGAAAGAGCGGAATGTTTTTTTCTCAGCCAAAAATTCTCTCATAGCCAGTGAAGTGCACACGCAAAACCTTTTTTCCTCAAACAAAAACTCCATAAAATGTTCCATTTACAATTTGGCCTTGTGCTATGAATTCTTTGTGATTGGTCCCTTAAGAATCAAAAAAGACGATGAACAATGATTTTTGGTTTGCTCATTGCTCATTCTTTGAGTGAGGAGATGTCGTGTGCTATTCACACTTTGTATTTTTGTCTCAGGATCTTACTAGAACACCTATGATCTTGTAATCAGGAAACTGGACTCTCTTGTTAAACGACCAGGTGATGATAGAGTAGCTTGTTCACAACCTTTCTTCAACATTTTGAGAGTTTCTGATGCACAAAATTTGATTGCATAACATTGCTCTAAACTCACGTGCATTGTTACAGTGATCCCCATGCATAAGCCCTACAGCGCTCAGGAATTTCATTCTAATCACTTTCTGGACAGATCTTGTTTAATATATAATAGGTAAGGGCCATCAAATCATCTATTAACTTATAGATAACCTCAGAAATCAAAGTTTACACAATTCTCTGCTACTTGATCACGTGAGTAACATCTTTGTTACTACACATAAATAAAAATATCAAGTTCTCAATGTAATCAACACTTTTTTTCCCACAGTTTATTTTTATTATATATTTATAGCAATTAATGATGGGTTTTCATTTATAAGATTTCCTTAGTTAACACAAAGAAAAATATCAAATTCTCACATGAAATATATTTTCTTTGAGATGTTGGCAAACTATACAAGACATGGATATACTAGAGTGTAGTGGGCTGCACAAGTTCTTCAAAGCTCAGATTTGTTATAGAGGTTGTTAGGAGAACTCTCAGTATTAAGATTCTTTGTGAATATGGCATTTATTAGGAGGGATTTTGTTTATGTTCTTTTTTTTATTGTATGATGCAAATTTTGCTTGAATGTTACTGCTGCATAGATGTAAATGAAAAAGCAAAACGCCAAAGAATGAAGCACTTCAGTTACTAATAGACTTTTTCACAGCTATGCAGTAATCATTATTCACTCTGTGCTGGCAAATACTTGAGCTTGAATATTACATTAAAATGTCAATAAAGTACACATTTACCCACCACATGGACTCAATGACATATTTGTAGTCATTACAAAAATAGTGCCTTTGTGAACATTTTAAGCTATACTCCTATTTTAAGTAGGAGTAATGATCTGTGTTCCAAATTATTATGCAAGTGACAGCAGCAGGATTTCACAAAAGAAACATTTAGGTTTTATTTCTCATATTTTTATATAAATGGTATCAATCTCTCACAGGTTTGTTAATTAGTTTGCCAGGTGATCTTAATATAGGGAAAACCTACTTAAAGACGCTCCAGTTTTCATGCAGAAAGAAAGAGCTTTCTGTATATGAAAAGCATCAATCCTTGCAAAAAGCATGAACTCATATTTCCCCAAAACTGCTTAGAGATCATTTAATTGAAACAATGTGATTCCAATGAAAGATGAATTTGGTCAGATAAAGGCTTATTACAGAAATTTTCTTTCAGACAAATTAATGTTACTAAAAGTAAATGTGTACTTGAAGCTGCTGATTCCCATAACCTCTCAAGGCAGAATCCACCAGTAACTGGCATTTGAGCATAAAGCTGCATTTTGGCAAACCCTAACCTCACAAAGAGAAACATTTTCAGTGGGCTCAGAAAATACAGTGAAGGCTACCGTTCAAACAGTTTTATTTTTTCAGCAACAAATGCTGTGCTACACTGGATGGCCCAGATGAGTGGAGTTCTGAACAGTTGGTGAATGGCCGCCCTGTTCCAACAAGGCTGTGACATCAGCAAAGTGTTGAAATTGGGCTGGAATGCTAGAAAGTGAAATTGCTTTTAGCATCTCTGAGGGGGTCAAAAACACCACTGCATGATGTGGCATTCCTAATGAAATGTTTTCTGCCATGGTATAAAAAGTACAATTCCACCTCCTGTAAGTGTCACTTTCATACAGAACACACCATCCAATAATGCAACACACACCACTGCAAAGGAGGAAGAAAAAAAAATTACTGTGGCCATCATCCCCTGAACTCGATCTTGCTAAGAATCTGTAGAACATCCTGAGGGTGAGAAATTTGAGGGTGAGCAGGAGTAAACAGTGAATCCATGAGCATGGTCAGCAGTATACATCAAAATTATGTAATTTTTGTTATACATTTATGTTTTATTTTCTCACAAATTAAATTTCCCTTCTGAATTCATTATTACCTACTGAATGTTTTCAAACTATATTCTGCAGAATTTGAAACATTTCTTTTCAAAATACCAACAAAGCTGTTATTTTCAGTACTTTTACTTGTAAACAACTGCATTATTTAGGATTTAAAAAAATGCTTAATTGTACTGACTATAGGGAAAAACAAACATGGCATACACATAATTCACCAATGAAACAGACCAATTTATTAAAATTGTATTGGTTCACAATGACATGAGGTTATGCAGAAACTTTCCAATCATCACAGTGAGTTGTTTTAATGATAGTGTGACACTGACACAATGAAAGTGAATCATCTCACTCAATGAATTTTTCATTGTAACTTTTGCATTGCTTGCATTTTGTTCTGCAGATTACATAAATTAAACTTTATGTTGGAAACTGGATTCATCCATGATATTTTATTTAAGTGTAATTTTATACCAGATTATACAATACAAAAAGATACAAAGAGCAAGTGTATGTGCATCCCTAGAGATGTGTACAGGAAGAGAAATTCTGAACTTGATGATGACATCCACATCCTGGTCTGGTATTCAACCCATTTCCAAAACATTCCAAAAGCATACAGAACTTATGTGAGGCTAGAACACAAAAACATTCCCATTAGCACAGAGTACACATCTTTACAAGCCCATTTCCCATATAACCAGTTATCCTCACTGTCCCAAAAAGTAAAATTCATGTCCTTTTTAATCAGTGTTTAATATTTACAAGCCCAATTCCAATGAAGTTGAGACGTTGTGTGAAACATAAATAAAAACAGAATACCATGATTTGCAAATCCTTATCAACCCATATTCAATTGAATACACTACAAAGACAAGATAATGTTCAAAAGCATAAACTTAATTATTTTTTGCAAATATTCATTCATTTTGAATTTGATACCTGCAAGACATTCCAAAACAGTTGGGACAGGGGCATCTTTACTACTGTGTTACATCACCCGATTAAAAGGAAAGCTTTTAACACCACTCAATAAGCATTTGGTATAAACATTGTTTTAACTTGCACTTGTAGATGTAGCGATGAACTGTGTTCACTGACAATGGTTTTCTGAAGTGTTCCTGAGCCCATGTGGTATTACAGAATGATGTTGGTTTTTAATGCAATGCCACTTGAGGGATCGAAGGTAACGGGCATTCAATGTTGGTTTTCGGCCTTGCCGCTTACTTGCAGAGATTTCTTCAGATTCTCTCAAATCCCTACGTTCCTTGCAATTGCACGTTGGGAAACATTGGTGTTAAACTGTTGGACTATTTGCTCACGCAGTTATTCACAAAGTGGTGAACCTTGCCCTATCCTTGCTTGTGAACAACTGAGCCTTTCTGTTTTAACTTATGTTTTACATAAGTAATGCTCCCTTTATACCCAATCATGACACTTCTAATTAACCTGTTCAACTGTGGAATGTTCCAAATAGGTGGTTTTTGAGCATTCCTCAACTTTCTCAGTCTTTTGTTGCCCCTGTCCCAACTGTTTTGGAACGTGTTGCAGGCATCAAATTCAAAGTGAATTTGTGAATAAAAAAGTGAATATTTGCAAAAAACAATAAAAGTTTATCTGTTTGAACATTAAATATCTTGGTTGAAAAGGATTTGTAAATAATCATCTTCTGTTTTTACTTGTTTTACACATTGGAGTTGGGGTTGTATAACAATAAAATAGGAACATAAGGATATGCAAATCACTAAAACTATGTATACTGTACCTGTCAATAAGCGAGTCCCTCATGCTGGTGGTTATGGTGCTCGGTTGAGTCTCGTTCAACCTGAACACACTCTCAATGACAGACAGCTCTGTGCTCGTTGTATCCAAACCACAGAAGGCACACCAGTCATTCACCACCATGCCAGCAGCAATCACCTCACTGCCACGGTTTACAGTACCAGCCTAAAACAAGAGCCCAGTTACTTGCACTGAAGCAAGAGGACTAGCAATAAGTAAAATTAATAGCTTAATAAATAAAAAAATAATTATAAAATAACAGTTAAGCTCAGAAAGATTTAGCATGAGAAAGAGAAGGCATTAACACTAGCATGACCAAAGCTAAGAAAATTTGTGTTTGAAACACTTGACCCCCACACTTTCTGAAAGCATGTAGTGAATTCGAAGTCGAGGCAAAAGCAAACGTATCTGTATTGTAAGTTTCATAAACATATTCAAGACATACTTAAAGTATTATATTTCACAGACACATACTACCAGACAGAGCACAACCGTAATTGCACTGTATCCCGTGAAAAAGTCAAACATCTACAGTTTGATTTCCACTCCTAGCAAATATTATTGTAAAATTTACTGTATAACAATATACAGGGGTTAGACAATGAAACTGAAACACCTGTCATTTTAGACCACAATAATTTATTAGTATGATGTAGGGCCTCC
>JAOUQY010000004.1:25089488-25101218 GCA_028566355.1 Doras micropoeus | reverse complement strand
TGTTTTTGTTGTTTATTGTTTGTGTGTGTGTGTGTGTGTGTGTGTGTGTGTGTGTGTGTGTGTGTGTGTGTGTGTATTTTTAAATAATCTCATCATTAGAAATCCACTTACAGATTACAAAATTTGGGAGTACATTTCAGCTCAGTCAGACTTTCGGGTTCTTGAGAACCAGTCGGTTTAAATTTTAAACATGCCCCTTTGTATTGTACAAATGTCAATATGCTTTTAATAATGACTGAATTTCAGACACTTCTGAATATTTGATAGTTTTGCATGTTATGCAGATTTGGTTTGAATTGGGGAGATAAGGCCTTCTTCCATTTGTATGTCATCTGCCTGTGAAGGCCAAAATGTTTAGAAATGGTTTTTATAACATTTTCCATCCTATTGAGTATCGATAACTCATTTTCTAAGACTCCTTTTCATAAACCTGTGTGATAAAGACTTTTTTATTGAAAGATTGAACATTATTCAGTAGGTGGCACAATTCCACACATGAATTGTAATAAGCTAGGGTAATGCGCCTTCTAGAGGCCAACTTACTTTAAAATGTTCAGAATTTTAGGCAATGCCATTGCCCAAAAAGTGAGCCTACCCCATTTCAGGGAGTGCCAGCATGAAGGGTAATGCACACCTAGCCAGTCAATGGACTGATATTATACATTGGTCTAGATAAAATTAACTCTAATAGGCCTTTGGTTAAAAAACATAACACTGTTTTAAGCTGTTTTCTGAAGTCTTTTTTTTTACCAAGTCAAGGCCAGGGCACACTAGTTACAAATTATTTTAGTTTGATAGCTGCAAGGAAGCTACAAGCAATAGCTGTAAAAAATGTTATTTTAAATAGCCTGCTTTGAATAGTGTCCCTTAAAATGTCATGAAAAAAGGCCATGCACTCTGTGAACAAATTCTGTGATTATGTATCTGAAACATCTGTTAATAGATGGAAAATGTCTCATTTGAATAGTAAATAAGGTGTTATAGTTGACATTAACAGGATGGAGTTGTATAAAAGTTGACACACTTGAATGACTGGTCCTAGCGCTAGGAGCACCTGACAGTGTAGAGATATGTAAATGTACTAGACTACCATAGTAAAATGCTCTGGAAGATACTGATTAATACATTATTTTAATTAAAGAATGTTGAAAATTAATCTGGCTTGCTTTTGTATTCAAAACCTTCACTATTTAATCACTATTTTCAGCATGAATGCCAAACTTTGTCTTTAAGGAAGCTCTTTGTTCTTTGTGGTTCTTTTGTTTTGCTCTTGCCCTTTTTAGCTCTTCCCTTTTCTCTTTCAGACAGTTCTCTTTCCATTGTCTGTCCAGTGATTAATGCCATAGCTTTTCCTTCCTCTCATCATGACCAGACTATATTTATATCCTTTGAATTCTACTGTGGGATTGAGGGAACTAATGGCATGCATCATTCATATAAGGAATGGTTAGTTAAAAGTTAGGATAATGGTTTATCTATAATGTGGGATTCTAGAGTCTAAGATGATAAATGGCAAGCTTCATATAAAGTATGTGATTCAAAGCTAAAGTAACCTTCAGGGACTAAATTTTTTTTTACAAAGACTGTGTATTTAAGGATTTTTTATAAGACTATGAAGTAATGGCTCAAACACTGATCTCATGGTGTCTTCCTTATTGTTGACATTGCTGATTGTAAAGGAATAGGAAAATTAAAATAGGAAATACAGAAGAATATCTTTGTAACTAAATATTGGGTTATTGTAGGGTGAAGAATGGAGGGTGTCTCAGGCCCCAATGGGAGGTTTTTCTCTTCACAGGTCTGTTTTGCACTAAGAACTGCACGTTATGCTACTTCTTCTTCTTTGAATTATATAGTGTATGTTATTTTTATTTTGCTTTGTATGTGGCAATTATGTGCTGCCCAGTTTGCTGCTAAACAAAATCTTATTGTCTGAGCAATTATGATAGCCACAAGGGGTGATTTAGGGATCAAGCACAACTTTACACACTTTCACACTTCAGCAGTTCAATAGCCTGAATCAGCACTTGTGTAATAAAGATGATTGCTTCTGTGTCTTATGTCCTAGTTCAAGATGTTTGGATTTGCAATTTTTTTCTTTTTCAAAGTATGAATGAGGTGCCTGCACAGTTAACAAGAAGGTATACGTTTAGAACGATGTTTATCAAGAGAGTGTAGCAGGGCTGGCACAGCATATAAGTAGTGCAAGCCTTGCGATTACTGTTACTGTATGGCACATGTATCTAAATTCAACCTGTGTCCTTACTGAGTGAAAGGGTACGTGTTTGACAACTGAAGAAGTCTGAACTATTCATCATTATCAGCTCAGAACTAAATTGCATTCACTGTTTTTGTTCAGAGTTTCAGAGATTATTTTCTTGACTACTATGCTTTAAAATAGAATGCTTATCATGCTGCTCTGGACACTGCTATGCTCCCAGTGCAGTTACTTGGATGTCCCTGTGCCAAATTCAGGCTTTAAATTTCTGTGTGAATCTGAATGATTTTTCGTGACATCTGTCCATTTACATCAGGCAATATAACATCATAACATGTATGTCTGGGAGTTTATGTGTTAATGCGGCATTCTTTTCCTCATGCCTGTCCATTTAGGTATGAAACAAAAGGATTGTGAGCTTATTGAGAATGGGTAATTGTGTGCTGTACAGACTCCCAGTGGGATATCTGGTTCAAACTTGGCAGTCAACATCATACTGTGCTATCATGTATGTTTGTCTATTTCTGTATTGATGTGAATTTCTGATTAAATGCAAAGTAGGTAGTTGTGCACTGTAGTGCCTCCCGAAATCCTAAATGGCTTAATTTTTGCAGGCAACACCAGACTATCATTTACAGACTGTGTCTGTAAATTTCTGTGTTGATGTCATTTACTTTTCCTGACATTTATGTATGAAAACACAAGGAATGTGATTATATGCAAAATAGTTAATTGTGCACTGTAGAGCCTCCCAGTGACCAATTTGGCTCAAACTTTGTAGTTTTCCTCAGAATGTTATTCTAATTATATCTGACCATTTTGGCAAAAGTCAGTCAAGCTATGATAGAGTTTCAGCAATATGACTCAGAAAAGTGATACTGGTACCCATTTGATCGTGTGCAGCCAAATACAGTCGAATATTCAAAAATTATTTTGGATAATTAATTACTTTCAGACTCTGCTGATTATTAAAAGACCTGATTTGATGTGATGGAATAAAAATCCTAGGACTATTTCCAAAAGTTTAAATTTAATACACTTAAAGAAAACCAAAAAAACATACATTTCTGAAGATCAGTTGTAATTGCAAAGTTGTTAGGACTTCTGCAAAGAAGCATACGAGTCCAATTTTATATTGCTAATTGAAAATGTGTAGGAGATACTTGATTTAGTAATTGCAGAGAATCCTTACATATCTACAAGAAGTTTCATTGTGATTGGTCAATTTTAAGCCTTCCAAATGCCTTCTGAAAGATAATTGGCCAATAGCAAACACAGATTTTGACACATCTGTTTATCCTTCATTTACCATATATAATATAGCACACTGATGCAGCAATGCAACATTTCAGCTTGGTCTGTTATGTTGTTATCTTCTTCTCTGATTAAAGCCCTCTTTACCTGGTCACTGATTTTTGGTGTATGGCTTCCTCTAGGCAGAGTCATAGTCATACCATATTCCTTCAATTTATTTTAATAATGGAATTAATATTGTTATATTTATAATATTTTTTCTTATAACCAAAGCCTGATTAAAACTTTCTGGGAACTTTGTGCTGGAGTTATTGTGATAGCTCATTGGGTCTTAATGATACTGTTTTTTTGTCATGTCATATAATCCTAGGGTTAGTCCATTTTGGTTCCTGGTAGAAACACTACAAAATATGCAAAAGTTCAAGGAGGTGAATTCTTATGTAAGGGACAGTAAACAGTAATTCTGTCTCCTGAAGCTAAAAATATGATAAGAAGAAAATAATTGTGGCTTGTCTTATAACTGAACATCTGCAAAGTGCAAACTCCCAAAAACACTTACCCAGCACCAGAGAACAGGTTTACCTCAAAGCTGAGACTTAAGGCTTGGACACACTACACAACTTGCAAAGTCGTCAGATTACTGTACTTTTCACACTACACAACTTGCTCTCTTGTAATCACAAATTTTTAAGTCATTGTGGTTTGCACACTACATGACTGATCAGCAATAGTGGGTCACACATTACACAATCTTTTACCAGGAGGAATCACCAATGAGTCTCTCTAGTCTCCAAACTATGTTTTGTCATAAAAACACATGAGAAGTGACAAAAGGGATAAAATGATACCATGGGTTTTTTCCTTTCAATCCATGTCAGCAAAAGAAGCGAGCAATCTAAGTTGTGCGCTGATATTAAAAAAACAAACAAACAAAAAAAAAACTGAAAGCTTTGTCCATAGTCACTTCCAAAGTAGGTGAGTATTTCAGAAAATCCTCTCTGCTCAGGAAATTGTGGTGCTCATTAGAAAGGTATACCAACAGCAATATAATACAGATTAGGCTACATGGTCCAAAAGTTTGCAGCCACCTGCCCATTACCAGCCATGGTTGTTGACTTTTACACAACTCAATTTAAAAATTTGAAAAATGTACAATTTCCTCTCACTTCATATTCAGGTCCAGCTATTTAGCATACTAGATATTTTTTGGGAGTCTTCCAGAGATCGGTGAGCCTTTCAGCTTGCCTCTTTAAACAATTCACACATAGCGATTGAGACCTGATTCTTGCGAATGCCAACTTGCCTCCAGGCTGAAGCGACCTCCAAAACCTGATGCTGAGTGAAAAATTGCAGCATAGGGCACAAGGCAGGAACAACCCTAGACAGGGCGCCAATCCATTGTAGGGCACACACACACACACACACACACACACACACACACACACACACACACACACACACTCACTCTCACGCACACACTCTCACGCACACACTAGGACCAATCAACCTAACGTGCATGTCTTTGGACTGTGGGAGGAAACCGGAGTATCCGGAGTAAACCCACGCGGACATGGGGAGGACATGCAGACTCCACACAGAAAGGACCCAGACCGGATCGAACTGTGAGGCGACGGTGCTACCCACCGAACCACCGTGTCACCCGATCATTTAACAAGAGAGCCCAATTTCCTGAACAGAGTGATCAAAGTGAATCATGGGTGCTCTAGTGAAATCCTGAGACAAAAAGACAAAGCGCTCAGTGGCACACAACAAAATCACCTCGCCCAAAGAAAGCTCATATGAGCAAATCAAAAATCAAGTCACTGTTCATCATCTTTTTTGATTCTCAAGAGATTGTCCATAAAGAATTCATACCAGAAGGCCAATATTAAAATATGGTTGAAAGGCCACCACCTCAGCACAATAAAGAACATCCACAGAGCCCAAGACTCAACAATGGCAAGGCACTGGGAGCATTGTGTGTTGTCACAAGGATCATATTTTGATGGTAATAATATTTAATTGTTAATTTATCAATAAATACATTTAAAAAAATAATTCTCATTACTTTCCAGACAGACATTTAATTCAGTAGTATAATTTATAACAGAACATGTGATTTTTTAATTGTAATTTACTAATTGTCATTGATTATTAGTTTGACTCAGCACAATACGGGTAGGCATGTTAAAGTTTATTATGTATTTCAAAATGTAAACGTAAGAACGAGTGTCAATTCAGACCTATAGGCAATATAACATTAAGTTAGGGTACAGATGAGGAAAATGGAGCTCAGACTTTCACAATATTAAAGGATACAGTCACTGATGAAAACATCCAAATGACTCCATTTAATGCCAGTTTAGTTTCTTTAGAAAATTTGGTGCAATTAAATCACATTACTACACTTTAGGCACCAAATTCTTAGTCTCAATTGTTGTCAATTAAAAGGTGAAATGGAAAGGATTATAAAACTCCTTCAAGAAGGAAATCCAACAAAGAGTGGCATAAGATGTTGGTTGTTCCCAGTCAGCTGTGTATAACATTTGGTGGCTATGTAAACCAAATGGGAAGGTTCTAAAACTGCATTGGCCAAGGAGATAATGCTGGAATTTTTGTCTGGTTCAATTCTAATGAAATATATAAAGATGACTGCCTGAAATGACTCCATTTTAATGCCAGTTTAGTTTCTTTAAAAAATTTGGTGCAATTCTGTTGTTATTTAGTTGTGGTTAAGGCAAGTTCCTGTATGTCTTTCTGCAAAACACTAGCCAAAGTCATGCAGTATGTGACTCATAATTACTTTAAATGCTAACTTTCTGCTAAGCAGTAGAACTGGGTCACTGAAAGCTTTTGACATACAGCTATTACTGCATAGTAAGTGGAACTTTTTCTATTCTTGCATGCCTCACATGAAAAGAGTCAATTGGAAGATGTCACCATGTGACAGGATACAGTAATGTCATTGCAGGTTCTATCACTGCCAAAATGAAGGCAAAATACAGTTTACATACTGATTTAGGTCAAAAGTTTTTTAAAGAGAAAAAGCAAGACTTGTCCACAGACTGGTCATAACCATTGTGTCAGTGAAATATGGAAAATAACAAATGACCTGAAGAAAATAAAAGGATGTGCTTATCCTCATTTTATAAATTATAACTTAAGGGATATTAACCATTACAACACAAGCTTGCTCTGTTGGAGGTTCCAAAAAATTGGAAAATTTCCAACGTAATTTAGTTTATTACACTTTATTGCTGGTCTCAAGGTAACAGTACATATGCACACATCTTAGTCTGTGGATTTAATCTATTTCTTTAAACATTGTTTATACTGGTTATAACTGAAATGAATATACAGTAAATTGTTTGTAAAAAAAAAAACTTTTACAATTTTATTGCTATACAATCAAAGTGCTGTGATTGGGTTAATAGAACACTCCACTGCTAAGCAGTTAACAAAACATGAGCGTTTAAATAATTGGTTCAGGAATTATTGGTGCTATATTACCTTGTGGTGTGGGATTGGAATGCCCAACAACTGCAACAGTAAATGTGGATAAATAATATTATTGGGAACTTATAAATAGTGATGAGAAGGAATGAAAATAAAGTTGACTTTATCTGTGATAAATGATGCAGTATGGTTTTATTTAGAGTGACAGATGATATTGTAACATGGCAAGGGGCAGGCTCACACAAGGAAACCATTTTCTACAGCAGTTACAGTATTAACAAGGTAACTTTATTTAGAAACCTCCAACCAAGAGGCAGAACAGCCCACACTCACACACAGAGCAGGCAAGGGGAGGGGGCAACTCACCCAGTCAGTCTTCCCACTCATGGTAGGTACACATTTTTACCCCACCTCATAATGCATGCTGGGAACTGGCTATCCCCTGAAGCCACTCCAGCCAATCTTCTCTCAGGTCCGGGGGCTGACACCACAATAAGCAACCCTATTTTCTTTTAGTCAAAACTAATTATGAATGTATAACCATTTCAGATGTCTGATTTATTAAGCTGCTCTTACTATATGTGTTACATCAGCTGGAAACCTTTTATTCAACTTAGAACATAGAAAATGACAAAGTCAATAATATCTGGAACTGATATGCTAAAAATAAATGTGCAAATAAATAGCATTTTAAACCCTATTTCTGCATAAAATAAAAAGCACACCCAATAAATACAAAATATACATTTGTATACAGGTCTCATTTGTTAAAGGATTGGCTGTGTCTCCCTCTGTTGCTGGTAAAGAGAATGTACCTGCTAAATGTTTTTACACTTCCACTGAAATAAGAGTGACTTTCGCCATTACTCTTAACTCGGGGCAAGTAACTTCATGTACTGTTGTTACAGTAATTGAGTGCATGATTCACTGTAAAAGTAAAATATTAACTTCATTAAAAAAAATTCATACAACTATTAATATGTTTAAAAAAAACCCAGAAAACAAAACCCCTTCAAGAACTAATTAATTTAAATCACATTACTACACTTTAGGCACCAAATTCTTAGTTTCAATTGTTGTCAATTAAAAGGTGAAATGGAAAGGATTATAAAACTCCTTCAAGAAGGAAATCCAACAAAGAGTGGCATAAGATGTTGGTTGTTCCCAGTCAGCTGTGTATAACATTTGGTGGCTATGTAAACCAAATGGGAAGGTTCTAAAACTGCATTGGCCAAGGAGATAATGCTGGAATTTTTGTCTGGTTCAATTCTAATGAAATATATAAAGATGAGTGCCTGAAGAAAACAAATTTCCCCATTAATTTATGATATTAAGTTGTATGTCAAGTTAAGGAAGAAGGGAGATGGCAGTCAGTACCTCAACAGTGAGTGCACAGGTGTACAATATTTTGGACACTTTTCTCATTCCATCAGTAAGTTTGAGGATGAAGAAGTCATTTTTCAGGATGATTATGCATTTCGTCACAGAACAAAGAGTATTAAAGCTTTTCTTCAGGAAAGGCATGTCAGCTCAGTGATATGGCTAGCAAACAGTCTAGCTTTCAGTCAGATGGAAAATTGGTCCATGACTAGGCTCCATTCTAAAAAAGCTGATCTGACAACTTTCTGCAACATTATGTGATTCCACATTTTTTACTCTACTTGTTCTGGAAAGAAAAACAATTAAAAGAATTTAATTTCATTTGGTTGAGGTATGTTTTATGAAGACAGAATGTTCAGCCATTAAACAATTTTTGTGTTATAAAATAGCTTGGTGAACATCCACCAAGTGTACTGATCCCAGGGGTTGTAGAAGTGTAGGACTGTGCTCTCGAGTCAATACCGTTTTGTACAAATGCATGTTATTCAGCCTATCCTGCAGTGCCTGGTGAGTGAAAACCTCATGTTTCTACAGTAACCTGCTCAGTAAATGATGGCACTCTTGCTCCAACAAATGACTTGTGCTGAAAACTAAATTTTGCCCTGTCCTTTCACTCTAAATCGTACGTGCTCCTTACTTATCCTACCACATCTGTAAATTTAAACCCATAATATTTCTAAAATATGAGCCTCTTAACATCTGGCACTGCTGAAATTTGGCCAATTTGGCCAGGCTGCATTCATGAATGTCATGGTATTTTGAACAACATCCAAGCAAGGAGTGTGCACGCTGTACATCTCTTTACACATACACACATGCCCTGTAGAAAATTCCAAAACAACAAAAGAATTAAAAAACTATTGAAACTATTGAAAGTTTTGCACAATTTCTAGGTCACTAGATTGAATTAAATTGAAGCAAATTTGTAGAAGTGACCATATTAACTCCTTTTATTAAACGTCAGATTTTCCATTCTTATCCCTTCCATTGAAGCGCATGTTTAGACGACACTGATGGATTTGATCCAACATGGATCACCAGGTTTTACACAAACAAAAGCAAAAAAGGAGACATCAAATATTAAGAATTTCTGAAATTCAGGGAAATATTTCATACAAGATCATACTTTTCACTTACGTTATTGCTCATAATATCACTTGTATTGAAAAGCTTTGTGTTAAATTGAAAAAAAAAAAAAAAACAAGAATTTTCACTAGTGATCTCAGACTTTTGGACCTACTGTACAGTGCATATGTGTACTCTTAACTTAAATTAACTTATATTAAGTTGAATGGCAATTGTTTATGTATATAAACAAGCTATATCATTATATACACATTTATAGATACATATTTTTTGTTTAAATTTATTTATTGAAAAAAATTACATCACCTTCAAAATATGACCTCCGTGAATGTACACAACACCCCAGCACCGGACATTGTTGGTAGCAGTGCTACCATCAACTGTTAGGGTGTTCAGAGTCTCAGTCATGGCTCTATGGATGTTCTTTACTGTGCTGAAGTGGTGGCCTTTCAAACGTGTTTTAATCTTGGCCTTAAGGATTCTTTATGGGCGATCCCCATAAAAAAAGACGAACAGTGACTTGATTTTTGATTTGCTCATGCAAGCTTTCTTTGTGCAAAGTAATACTGTGTGCTATTCAGCACTTTGTCTTTTTGTCTCAGTATCGTACTTGAACACCCATGATCCCTCTGTTCAGGAATTTGGGCTCTGTTGTTAAACGATCCAACATTCAGAAGGGTTTCACAAAAACAAACATCTGGGCACCTAAAAACCTAGAATGCTGAAAATGGTCCTACTGTTGCTCCCATTCTAACCCTTCTATGGAGGGTTTCATACTTATTAATTTCCAGTGGATAGCATTTAACAGAACCCATATTTCCTTAAAACTGGTGTCCATTAAAAAATGTTCATATCAGATAGGCAACATTGTGTGTGTGTGCGCTTATGTTGGTGAAAGACAGAACAATTTTTTTCTCTGAAGTCTTGACTGACAAAGAAACATTTTTATTTGATAATAATTAAAACAAATAGCTTCTTATTCAAATCTGTCTGATGATCCTAGTAAACAAGCACACACATTCCTCTAACAGTGAAAACAATGAAAGGGCTGCAGTCATGGACAAGAGCATAAATATAATGGCAGCTCTTCAAATGTGTAAATACAGAAAACTGCTGAATCCTAGATACTCCCTATTTATATGAGGTTAAAATGTCCATGCACCCCTATCGCAGTATGCTGGTTTAATGAGAAAAGGAGAGAGACAAACTGACACACAGACAGAGAAATAGAAATCAAGCAGACAGGCAGCAGTTCCAGACTGGCTGGTCATGTCTTCAAATCGAGTATCCAAACTATGATGTTGCTGGTACTGTAGCCTAACAGAGAACCATTCTTCAAAGGCCTGCATCATTATATGTTGGATTGGGCATCTTCAAGATGCTCTGTGCATTTGCTTCCACCAGGGGACGCCATTTCACCTCACCTGTTAGGAGAAGATCATCTCCATTCAGAGCATCAATAAACTGCATCTGTAAGAAACAGGACAGGAATAGGAGTGATCGTGTTAATACAGAAAACAGGCTCTATATACACTCACTGTGCACTTTATGAACACCTGTATTCATGTGATTAGTCAGTCTCTAGAATTTACACAGAATCCAATAAGTGGCAGAAATTCATGGGCAAAAATATTTTTGATCCAAGAGGTCAAAAGAAGAATAGCCAGACTGGCTCAAGCTGACAGGAAGTCTAAACTAATTCGAACAAGCACTCCTTACAACTGTGTTGAGATGAAAAGCATTTCAGAGATCATTTCAGAGACACTGCACCTTGTGAAGGACCACACTGGATTTCACTCATGTCAGCCAAAAATAGGAATGTGAGGGCACAGACTCAACAAAACCTGGCATATGAAGACTGGAAGAGAGACCAGACAGTGTGTTTATCCTGTGAAAATTTGAGTTGCCTCATTTTTGGCATGTTGTGATGTTGGTAGGGTTGCAGCTGTATACTGGGTCCATGGTATAGCATGATATGAATATTGTTGTTTATCATACCATGTACATTTTCTTATTGCCAGTATAGAAAAAACTGCGACTTAACAAAAATATCTCACCTCTGCATGTGTGTCTCCTTTCCTCCTTGAATGCCTGTCAGACTCTGTGACTGGCACAAATGCAGCAGACAAAATAGTAAAAAGAAGCCAAACTGATATCCACAATCTCTACCCCCGAAAAGGAATCACAGCTTGGGATTAGTGTTTATTTATAAGATGTTTCCATGAGAATGGCCATAAAATCTCTGGGCACTTTTGTAGATATGTACACAGGCCTCATTTGTTATAAATTCCTATCAACTATAACAGGTCAACACAGCTGCTCAAAGCATGTCGAGA
>JAOUQY010000004.1:24989647-25000796 GCA_028566355.1 Doras micropoeus | reverse complement strand
ATCTCCACATCATTGCATTCAGTTTTTATTCACAATTTGTTTAGTGTCCCAACTTTTTTGGAATCCGGGTTGTATGATATTTTAGTGTTCAATAAAATGAAGCATGAATGGTTATGCAGTCGTAGAGTCTCTGAGCATGCATCCATTGTTTCTTATTGCCATGACATCAAAATATTTGATAGTTATGTGATTTCATACAGACTTAAGATAGTTCTAGGAACTTCTTGATGGGCAATTTAAATGCATAAATACTGTAGACTGTATATAAGCGTCATCGCCCTCTGGGGGCTGGCTTCAGTGCAAATTTCCAATTAATTTACAATTAAACTCAACGGGTCAGAAATGAAATGTCAAATTACATTCATTTATACTTCATTTATAATTATTTTAAAAGTACTTGATGAACACATATTGCCAGGGTTTAAAAAAAAAAGGTTAGCCAGCTAGATATTAGCTATACCATTGTGTGGTAATGGTGTTTGTGTCGGCTCTAAGTCAAGCTCAGTCACTGTGCTTAGTCCTGGCATAAACACAGAGGGAAGGCACCAAGAAATATAGGTGGGTTACGGTGATCACACTGCCTCGCCTCCCCTGTCTACTGTGCATGCTCTGACTCCAGTTTTGTTCTACTGCACAAGTGCAAATAAGACGGCCGCTTCTGTTTTGGCTTCAATGAATGGGGACGTACCATCCACTCTTATATACAGTCTATAGTAGCTACAGACAGAACTGTGATTTTTGGGAATTAGTACTCAATAAATGCATCGATTTACAATATGTATCGCACTAACGTGCATAAAGCTACATCAGTATGTTTCTTTTAACTAAAATACTGTACTATTTGAGAATTAGCATGAACAGCTAGCATTGCCTGCCTTGACATATTGTAGGTTAACGTTACCTTGGTTAAATAATGTTTTGCATTTTAAAAATACATCATAAATTGTTTTGCACCTCTACTGTATGCAAGAATTTGCTGCTAAAGTCTGGGAACTATAATGAGGCTCTGTGATCTCTTGGTCCACTGGAGAGAATGGAGATGCATGTTTAGTGCAAGCTAGATATCCATAGGCTCCATACCAAAAATTAGCTTAAGGAGCCACTGGCTACAAAAAAAAAAAAAAAATTAGGCACCAATAGATTTTTTTCATTGCCAAATACAAGGACACTCAATGTAAGTCGTCTCTGATTTAAGTAACTTCGCCTTTTGCAATCAACTTAACCTAAAACTATGTACAGTGATAGTGTGGACTTAATTCAGACTCTGGGGACTGTTTCATTACGATGTATGTCACTTGGCCGTCCAGTAGGGTGCTATGATACACCGTGATGCAAAAATGTGGTGATGTGCATCGTGGACATATCACGATATCACGTGTGCTCTGTTTATAATGCCATCCAATGTATGTAATAGAATTTTCTGAACAGCAGAGGGCTCCACCATCACTTGCATGTCATAAT
This sequence comes from Doras micropoeus, assembly GCA_028566355.1. Taxonomy (NCBI): domain Eukaryota; kingdom Metazoa; phylum Chordata; class Actinopteri; order Siluriformes; family Doradidae; genus Doras; species Doras micropoeus. Next base: position 24,999,335 of record JAOUQY010000004.1, on the reverse strand, counting down.
TCATGCTTTCATACAACACACAGCCATTTTAACATTAATTGATGTAAAAAGTCTGAACATGTGATCAGACTTGTATTAGATTTCTGTAATTCATTTATGACTAGACATAATACTAAATTAAGTATTAGTATCTCATTATATTTTATTACTGTTAGTAATTAATATCTCACTATTTTGACTAGGCAAAATACCAATTTGAGATATCTCTAATTACATTTTGCCTCGTGTGAATGACGTCAGATTTACTAAGTTGTATGGAAGCTCCAGTTCAAGATATTTGCTATTACTGACTATCTTAAATGGAAATTTCAGATATCTACAATGAAATTATGACTAATCATAGATATCTCACCTTCTGTTTAGTCATAATGTCTGTTAAAGATCTTAAATCAATCTTAAAAGATCTATATTAAATATATTTTTAGATATCTGAAACTAAGTTTTCAGTAGTGCAGATTAAATTGTGGACATCTTGAATTGCAGTAATGACTAGTAAAAGCTAAGTGAGGGATTTCAAGAATTGTATTTTTGACTAGTCAAAAGTCCTTTAAAGATATCTCTAAATAAATTACAGATCTCTTGAACATATTATTTCTGATATCTTGAATGATCATTCTGACTTGTCAAAATGTAGCAGATTTATGTAGCATGTTTCCGGAGAAGGGTTGGGATGAGGTCAGGGGCGTTAACCTGGCTGCAGTTTGAGCATATTATTTTCGTGCCTAGTTTATTAAAGTGCACACCTGGCATAGATTGCGGTTGCAAATCTTCTGTATGCAGTATCAGGCCAGTTTGATTCACATTCTCCTGATTTTTAACACACTTTTTAGTACTGCAGTTTGCGCTTGACAGAAGTTACGCAATCTCAATAGACACGATTTATTGTCTGCAACAAGTCACTGTTATAGTGACCGAGCTCTGGGTCGCCCTTGTAGTCCACCCGTCTGTGGTTATCACTACACTGTCTGCTTCTTTCACAGTCTGCATCACGTTTGCTTTTGTTTTGAAGCTGCTAGGCTGGTAATGAGGCTGAAGACAGTGTTGTGTATGAGTGCATGATGTATGATGTGCTAGTGACGGTGGACAGCTCTCTGCTGTTCAAAAAATGCTGTTTTTTACTAAATGCTAAATGCTGTGCCAGTTTGCACTTATGAAAATGAACTAGTTCACATTCATAGTTCATTAAAAATATTTTCTACTAAGTTCACAGCTCCAAAAATGTCCATGTTCATTTGCTCCTTTATCAATAAATAGGCTGCTGGTTTTTTTTCAATAGAATCTCCTTCTACCATCCATCACCAGCCCAAAATCACTGCTACTCCCAAACTAAATGAATTATTAATATAAATTAATATAAATATAAAAATATAAATATAAATACGGACACGAGTTACATTTAAAACATTGAGTTACATTTAAAACCAACACATTTGCTGTGTAATATGCTCTTCCTCTAATTCCAGTATTTTTGGAACTATTTATGCACAGCTGTGTACTGGCCCTGTCCTGTGGCATGATCTGATTGGAGAAAAACCGAAAGCACTCGGAAAATGTGAGGCAACCATTGATGAGCCTTCGCTGTAGGTGTGCGCGTATGGTACACCCTAACTCCACATCAGTTGCCCTCAGCTCATGCTTGCTTTTTTTTTTGTTTTCCATTCCAGCTGTAGAAGGGTCATAGACTTTTTGCAATCATTGGTAGAGATTTTGGAGTACTGAGCATTGCCAGTTCCAGTCTGGGGCAAACAATGAAATGATTTTCCTATCTCGCTTCTAAAGATGGCCCCTAATTCTACCTGTGGCACCTATGTTAACACTGGCCCAATCTGCCCCAAAGGCATGGACTTTGTTTTGCTACCAGTTAGGATCTGAAGGTGAGCATGACTGCGCTCAAGCCTTCCAAACCAACAGGCCAGTTTACTGGTACACCTTCAGAAATGTGTCTGCAGTAGGCAATTCCATTGTCCCTGCTGGACACATTTGTACCACAGTCAGTGATTGCATGGATGTAATTAGCCTTCTGGGCTATTTTCGTTGTATGTGCTTTGACATTGTCTGCTATGCATCCTATAAACTTGACACAAGTTGTCATTATACATCTTGAACATGTCCGCTCTATTTTCTTCATTAACAAGACTTGGGAGGTGAATTGATGAAAAGTACCGGTAGTTCCTCACGTGCGATCATGTAGGCTGCACTGTGTTTCATTTTAAGCTCTTTGGATTGTTTCTCAGCTGTTTCTTACATGCATTGGCTAGGGTAGTTTTATGAGGAGCACTTATTGCAGTAAAGCAATCATGCTCATTTTTAGGACTTTTGCCATGTTTTTTCTCTTTTTTTGCACTGAATCATTCCTGTTGCGAAATCAATTTTTCCAGGTATCTTTGCTTGCTTTCAAACAGAATTCACAATACATTGACTGCTTTATCATACCTGAGCCATGCAAATTCTTGAAGCCAAGAAGTTTTGGAATGTCTTTCTGTAGTTGCTTGAAATGGACGGCTGTTCAAGTACATCTTGTGTCTTCCAATAGTCCACTGGTGGTAACAAAGTCAGACTGGGAATGAGTAGAAATTGTTCAGATATAATGGCCTCTTAATGTCTGACAGATTGTGTGGAAAACAATCAGATTTTTTTTTTGCTTCACTATTGCTGAAAAGCTCTGCTTGGCTCAGTTGCTTTGGTTCTCAACATTTTTGGTCTAAATCCTGAGAGTATGAAATTTTTTGATGGCTGAACACATCTATGCGGATGTTATAGCCTAGTCAGCCTAGTAATGAATAATTTTTTTTATAATAAATAAAAAAAGCAATAAATAAATAGTTAATAAAAAAGTAATCATCCAAAGTTGCCATTTGTCGCGGGTGGTGAGTTACTTGTATATATTAATCACAAATTAATATTGTAGTCGCAGTTTGCAGCCCTGTAGCTACCATTGTAGTTCACTTTGGTTTTGGACAGTAAGGCTATAGCTGGCAACGTGGATGAATGCAAATCTGATCAAAATAGGAAAGAGGAGGAGAATATGGAGATGGGCTACAACATGTGACCAGCCCACACAATTTCAAATGCTTATTATGCAAGAAGACCCATCAGTTAGGCAGTACTTAGGGACACTTGAAATCCAAGAGGCACAAATGTTAGAAGTCCTCACTACACATCCAGTCATATGTTCAGTGTGGACCTCGATCTAGATTCCAGATGCTTGTTTTTGTAGCAGAAGTTGTATCTTTCTTTTCGTGGTCTTAAAATGGTGTTTTAGGTAAAGGCTTTTAGATATTTTTTGTCTAAAGCCAGCAAGGCTTAGGCAAATTGAATGCGTGTTCATTAGCTCAGTGTTCTCTTTCTGTCCTTTTTCAGCTGCAGCTGAGGAGAAGAAGGAGGAGAAGAAAGAAGAGTCAGAAGAATCTGATGATGACATGGGATTTGGACTGTTTGATTAAGATTTATAATTGTGACCAAAATAAAGCGTTTGTTAAAAAAATCAATTGGTGTCATTTATTCTAAAATTTTGTAGCTTTGTGTAGCCTTGGCAAGCGATATTGCAGTGAGAATGAGGAAGCATCAGAGAGAACCTACTAGCTTTACTTTTGCTTCAGAGGAAAATGGGGGCTATAAAAAGGAAATGGTTAATTAAATAAACTCCTAGAAAAAACAAAGTACCTTTTTATAATCCAGTTGGCATGTTATTTTGTGCAGCAACAATTAGCACGTCTTCCATTATGGAGCTGTGGTGCTGCTATACAAAGGCCTGCCCAAAGAGTTTTAAACTCCCCAAATTTGAACTTGGCATGAAGTTTCACTCCTGAAATGTATTCATCCTGGAAGTCTGTTTTCTATTTAAATTAATGTGATTTCACTGACAAGTCTATTGTTATAGCGGCTTAATATTACTTGGGTTTTGTTATCTGACAATATAAGGAATAGTTTATCATACGGAATATCTTGATTTATGCAGTGCCAAATGTAGTGCAGGTTAAAGTTTAACAGTCGACTCAAATATTTAAGCATTTTAAATGTTCTTCCTCTGTCAGTGACTGCAATCTAATGTGATGCTGTAACCGTTCAAGAAAGTCTAAACGTAGTCTAGAATGATCTACAGACATGGTCCTGCCTTAATTTTCAAAATGTTACTTCTTATACCCTGTTCATGGTAATTACAGTGCCTTTAAAAAGTATTCATACCCCTTGAACTTTTCCACATTTTATTTATTGGGATTTTATGTGATAGACCAACATAAAGTAGCAAATAATTATTAAGTGAAAAGAAAATTATATAGTTAAAAAATTTTTAATAAATACAAATCTGAAGTGTGGTGTGCATCTGTATTCAGCCTCCTGTACCCCTAAATAAAATCCAGTGTGACCAATCACCTTTAGAAGTCACCTAATTAGTAAATAGAGTCCACCTGTGTGTAATTTAATCTCAGTATCACTACAGCAGAACATTAGTGATCAAACAGCATCATGAAAACCAAGGAACACACCAGACATGTCGGGGATAAAGTTGTGAAGCAGTGTAAAGCAGGCTTGGGTTAAAAAAAATATCCCAAGCTATGAACATCTCACAGACATCTACCATCATCCGACAATGGAAGGAGTATGGCATAACTGCAAACCTACCAAGACGCGTTTGTCCACCTAAACCAGGAGTGTCCAGTCTTATCCACGAAGGGCCGGTGTGGGTGCAGGTTTTATTTGAAACCAAGCAGAAGCCACACACTACTGAAAGCCAAGATCCATTGATTAGATCCATTGATTAAAAACAGGTGGAATGAAGTGTGGCTTCTGCTTGGTTGGAAAGAAAACCTGCACCCACACCGGCCCTTCGTGGATAAGACTGGACACCCCTGACCTAAACTGTCAGCCCAGGCAAGGAGAGCACTAATTAGAGAAGAAGCCAAGAGGCCCTTGGTCACTCTGTCTTTTCACACAGCTCAGGTGGGAGAACCTGTCCACAGGACAACTATTAGTCGTGTACTCCGCAAATCTGGCCTTTATGGAAGAGTGGTGAGAAGAAAGCCATTTTTGAAAGCATGCCACAAGAAGTGCCTTTTGCAGTTTTCCACAAGCCATGTAGGGACACAGCACACATGTTGAAGAAGGTGCTGTGGTCAGATGAGACCAAAGTCGAACTTTTTGGCCTAAATGCAAACGCTTTGTGGCGGAAACATGCGGTGGGGATGCATTTCTTCAGCAGGGACAGAGAAGCTGGTCAGAGTTGATGTGAAGATGGATGGAGCTAAATACAGTGCAGTCCTGGAGGAAAACCTGTTAGAGGCTGCAAAAGACTTGAGACCGGGGCGGAGGTTCATCCTCCAGCAGGACAAGGACCCTAAACATACAGCCAGAGCTACAATGGAATGGTTGAGATCTGAGCTTGAGCTATTTTGGGCTAAATTTCAGCCTGTAGATGTGCAAAGCTAGTAGAGATATACCCCAAAAGACTTGTTGCTGTAATTGCAGCGAAAGGTGGTCCTACAAAGTACTGACTCAGGGGGGCGGAATACAAATGCATGCCATACTTTCCAGATTTTTATTTGTAAAACATTTTGAAAACTAGGTATCATTTTCTTTTCATTTTACAATTACTTGCTAATTTGTGTTGGTCTGTCACATAAAATCCCAATAAAATACATTTATGTTTGTGGGTGTAACATGAAAGAATGTGGAAAAATTCAAGGGGTATGAATACTTTTTCAAAGAACTGTACGGTGCCCCAGTTTCACAACTTATTGATGATGGCCTTCACAGTGTTCCATGGCACATCTAATGTTTTGGAAATTCTTTTGTGCCACTCTCCTTGTACCTACTTTTTGACACTGAAAACTCTTTTTGAAGACCATGGCTTCAGCAGTCACATGAAACCAATAAAATACCTGATTTTTAATCGGGGTTTGAATGTGAGTCTGATACAGTCACATGCCCCATTACAGCAGGGTGTACACACTTATGCAACCACATTACTGTATGTTAACTAAATTCAATTGACTTTTGGGTTCAGTTTTACTAGCCACACCCAGGCATGGTTACTGCCAGACCTGTTGAATCTAAACATCAATTAAATAGAACCTGTAAAGTTTAAAAGCATAACCATGGATTTTCTCTGATTTACACAATCAGCATGACTCACAGAGGAACAGTATGTTCTCTCTATCCTGATACAGCAAAGACACATAAGCACTTCTGACACATGCTATCTTTGTCCAGCTCAGCTCACATTATCTTCTCAAATTTAATCAAATTTTATTAAAACATCATGATTGGTGTTTAGAATACTTGTTTTTCTTTCTGAAAAACATGTCTCTGTCTGGATGCTTATTTTACTCTTTGCTTTTCTGTCAAATTTTTCTAAAATGTTCTGCTACTGAATATAAGCTCTTTATTCTGTTACATTAAATGAATCATAGATAATTACAGCATGACTCTGTCTTTTTGTTGTCTTTGCTTCCTAAGGCCTCAGAGAGCAGAAGGACAAAATTTCCATTTGGGTCGAACACAATTAAAAAAAAAAATTAAATATTAACACAACCTGTCTGGCAATGTGAAGAAGGCTAGAATGTCTCAAAAAGTAGCACATGATGCCACATTTGAAAGAGATTCAAATACAGATGTGAAACAGTCACTGAAAGTTGGAAAGATGGATACAAACCATCGCTAAGGCTCTGGGACCCACAGTGAGAGCCGTTATCCACAAATGGAGAAAACATAGAAGAGTGGTCAACCTTCCCAGGAGGAGAAGTTTGCTCAAAAGCTCTTCATCAACTCTTCCAGGACATCACAAAATAACCCAGATGAACATCTAAAGACCTACTTGCCTCATGTGCCGCAGTTAAGGTCTGAACAGAATGGCATCCATGGAAGCGCTGCAAGGCGCAAACCACTGCTGACCAAAAATAACACAAAGCTTTGTCTCATATTTGCCAAAATCATCTAACAAGAATTTGGGGATAATATTCTGTGGACTCTTGAGTCAAAGCTGTAACTTTTTGGAAGACATGGGTCATGTAACATCTGGTGCAAATTAACAGCACATTACAGCATAAGAACATCATACCAACAGTTAAACATGGTGGGGGTAATGTAATGGTCTGGGCTGCTTTGCTTCTGCAGGACCTGGATGACTTTCCAAGATTAATGGAAGCATGAGTTCTGCACTCCATTAGAAAAGCCTGAAGGGGAATGTCTGCCCGTCAGCTTATGACCTAAAGCTCAAGCACAGTTGGGTTTTGCAGCCGGTCAATGATCTGAAGAACACAAGCAAGTCCACCTCTGAATGGCTCAAAGAAAAAAATTCAGGTTTTGGAGTGGCTGGGTCCTGACTTGAAGCCCAGTGAGATGCTGTGGCAAGACCTTTAACAGGGAATTAATGCACAAAACCCCTCCAATATAACCAAAATAAACTTTTGTCTTTTCACATTTACTTTTTCACAGGATTGGTGTAGGTTTTAAATAAATCTTTATCTTCAGTTAATGGAATGATATTCCAAAGCTGCATTTTCAGTTTACTCGTGTTGTCTTTATCTTATATTAAATTTACTTGGATTATCTGAAATATTTAAATATGACAAATTGGCAACGACAGAAGAAACTGGGAAGGGGTAAATACTTTTTCACAGGAATGTACTCATAAGTCTCACAACAGGACTAATTAATTTGTGATCTAGAGCTAGAACCATGGCACAGAGAAACAGGCTAAACCAACTGTCTGGTAGCTGCCTTGAGTTGTTCACCATACTGAGACTGTGGATATGATACACACGTGATAGTCTCAGATTCTTGTTCTTGGTTGACAGGCATCGAACCCAACGTAGTCTTCGGCTGTTGTAGCTCATCCATGCTAAGGTTAGCCGATTTGTGCATGCCTAGTTGTAAAAAGTGACTATATCCTTACCGGCAGTAATATCAGCGATGTTAAAGACAACCTCACCTTGTCTTTGCCAACACTGCAAAATGGGTCACAAGGGAGCAATTTTTCATTTCTTCACACAAATTGATTTGAAGGGGAAGAGAAATACAAAAAAAATATTTACATATTACTTTAAATATATTAAGCAGTCTATATCTGATCATACTTCATATTACTGCATCCTTCACAAACCTGCACTTCAGTGTGTAGCAGCACCTTATAGTTTTAACTGACTCAGCATGTTTTAAGCAAAATGTGCTTTTAAAAAAAACGTAAAATATGCTCAAAATGTACAGGATCCAGCAGTGTATTTATTTAATTAAACTAACTCAGCTTTATATAATTCAGCAACAAACCAACACACACTGAGAAATGACAATCAGCAATAGGAAGTATGTTGAAGAGGGAAGAAGCTGAAAACTGAGCATGCTTAATTGGGACCATGATCTGGTAGAAGGGATGAAAAAATTAAGATGACAGGATGGTATATAAGTGAAGGTAGTTTGGAGGGAATTTAGCTGCTTTCACTGCCCAGTGTGTGTTTATCAAATAGATATTCAGCCATGCCATTCTGTGGCGCTCCCATACGGCGCAGGTTGGTGACCCAATCAGCAAGCTCCTTAATGGATTTCACCTGTTCATTCAGGTAGTGTGTCTCAATGAAGTCACACATCTGAAAAGACACAATAAGATTAAATTTAGAGGAAGAGGTTTTCATCATTATTTGAGTAAGTCATGTGACTAGCAGGATGTCCAAAGACCAATTTCTTCTACTCCAACTGCTCAGATTATAGGTCAGATTACACTAGAACACAATAGAAACTTAAAATGGCATTTTTGCCATTTGTTCAGAGCAGATAAGACCCTATAAAACAAGTCTAGCAAGCTCAGCATGTAAAAAAAGTTATCATTCTAAACAACGAGCACAGCCAAACCAACAGACTTGGGATTTCCTCATTTCATAATTAATTTCCCCATTTCAAATCTTACCTACTATCTCATGATAGGTTCAGAGGGTTAAACTAGTGTTTAATGCAACAGCAGATCTATCTATCTTTAGTTCAAGCATTTTTTCAGCTAGGGGTCATGATGTACTATATGGATAAAAGTATTCGGACACACCTCTTAATCACTGAATTCAGGTGTTTCATGGCATCCCATTACCCTAGGTGTATAAAATCAAGCACCTAGCCATGCACTCTGCCTTTACAAACATTTATGACATAATGGGTCATTCTAAAGAGCTCAGTGAATTTGAGTGTGGTACTGTAATAGGATGCCACTGTTGCAACAAGTCAGTTCGTGAAATTTCTTCCCTCCTAGATATTCCACATTAACTGTAAGTGAAATTATTGAAATATGGAAGCGTCATGAAGTGTCAGACCACGTAAAGTTATACAGCAGGGTTGCATAGTGCATAACAGTAGGTACCGGCAGGTGAAAATTCAAAATTGGCCCAGAAAATGGGTCTAAATGTCTTGGTTTGGTGTTTCAGGTCAATATCTCTGACGGTTCTTGAAATATGAGGTTTAAGGTACCCCCCTTTTCGGGCGTTCGGTTGAAACTGGCTGATAAGTGGTTTTTAAGTGTACATCAGTCAAAAACTAATTTACTTTTGATGAAAAGTACCCCCTATATTATCAAAATGCAATATAAAGGACACTGGCATACACACAAAAAATGTTATGGCACTTTAAAAATGACTTTTTCACCAAATTTGCACGGACAAAAAAGGCTCCAGAAGCATTTTTGCACCTCAGTAACTGTTATAAAAAGAGT
>JAOUQY010000004.1:24801342-24816501 GCA_028566355.1 Doras micropoeus | reverse complement strand
TGGCCGGCTAGGCACCGGCTCTCCCGTGACCCTGAAAAGGAATAAGCGGCCAAGAAGATGAATGAATGAATGAATGTGAAGTGGTCAAGGAAAATTAGCACGAGCACTTAGATTTAGGTAGAAAACAGATTTAGATAAATGTCTGCCTTTGTAAATCGAGCATCAGAAATGTCAGATGTTACAGATTTTAAAAATGTGATTCTTTTGTGTTGTTCAGCTTTACATAAAAACATCTGGTCTGGTCTTGTCTCATCTGTCTGCTCCATGAACTATTCTGCCGTATTGTTGTTTATCAGAATGTGTGTACCAGAGATGGAGAGGGTTAGGAGAGGATATCTGAACTGAAGCTGTCTGTAGTTGTAAAGCTACACCTGCTGCTCTTACAGGTATGGAGGCAGCATGCAGAACATCTCCGTTAGACTTCCTGTCTCTCTCAACAAGTTCTTCCAGCCCACAGAGATGACGTCTCAAGAGTTCTTTCAGCGCTGGAAGCAGCTCAGCGCGTAAGTCATACTGAACCTTCAACATTGCAGCAAAACTACATTTAAGGTAAGATAAGATAAGATAATCCTTTAATAGTGCCACATTGGGGACATTTTCTTTGTTACAGCAGCATGCATGGAAGGGCAATAAGATAGAGGTATATAAGAGAAAAGACACAGTGAAAATAAAAATATAGAAAATATATTTAAAAAAATATAGAAAATATTTTAAAAAATAAATAAATAATTAGAAATTTTTAAAAAATGAATATTATTTTACAAAAATAATAATGAAAAAATAATAATAAAATAATAATAAAAAATAATAATAATAATTTAATGCACTTTTACTTTTGGATCTGAGGGAAAGTAACTGCTCTGAGTCTCTCTGGCCTGTTCCTATTCCTGTTCCTGTTCCTGTTCCTGCCCATCCAAGACTTTATTATTCAAATGAAATCAGATACTATAAAGGATTAAATCAATATTACTGCAAACTTTAAAAGTTAACAAAACGACATTATTGTAATCTCACACCTCTACACAATTTTCTTCCCTTTATTTTGGTCTAATACTAATAATAATAATTGCTATGGATGATCAGATATCAGAGAAAGTGATAAATATTGGATCCTGGAGCAAATGACAAAGATTGAAAATTAAAAAAAAAGATATAAAACAGACTTGATTGACTTTGTTGGAACTGATGCTTTATACTTTATTGTATTTATTATATTTACAAAAATGTAAACCTTAGTAGTGTTAGAGAAAATGATCTGAGCGGATTCTCGGCTGACGCTCAGTGTAACAGTGCCGGGGGTGGGGGCGTGCGTAACATCTCTACTGCACTTTGCATTGATTTTATTTTGATTTGTATGAAGCTTTCACCAACAGATATCGCTTTTCAGTAGAGAGATAAAAAGGATTGTGATTATGATTGATTTATACATTCTTTTGTTCTGCTTTCCTTTTGTGTGCCTCAGAAGAATGAGGAGCGTATATCCAATAGGGGGCATGTCAGGACCACAGACTCTGCAGCAGAAAATCCTTCCCCCGAGCACTAAACATTAGTGACGCCTTTAAATATTTAGAGAACGCTGACTGCATGTGTCATTACATAGCCAGTATAATTAGTCCATTTTAACTGGATTTACTGCAGTGCATTGTGGGAAACATTTAATAAAATCAGCATGTTCATCATTTTTGATAGTGGTTTTCTTTAATCAGTTCAGACATTTCAGAGCTCATAAACACTGAACGTTGTGATCCGTATCTTTGGCCGTGTCGCCCAGCTGAAGTGTAAATGATAATATACAGTCTGAGAGTCAGACCTCAGCTGATCAGAGCTCTAATTCATTTTTTCCATGACGTGTTTTGAATGCCGTCGTCTCCTTTTGGTGCCAATTATGTAGCAAATCAGCCTCATTTGCTCCTTGTATCTGTTTTTCTCTGCAGTCCTCAGCAGGAGGTGCAGAAGATCTTCAAGGCGAAGCATTCCATGGACACAGAGATCACCAAGGCCAAGGTAACTACAGACTCAGAAGAAGGCACGACCAGTATTATGTTTCCGTCTGTGTTTATTGGACTAAACGGAGGCTAATTTCTCACTGCTGCTTAACATGCACAGTTAATTCATCTACCAGCTCCGAGCTCCATTACAGCTGTTTCCAGAGGGGCGTTATTGTATTTCTGACCAGCGTGTGTGTGCATGGTTTATAGATTATCGGGTTCGGAACAGCACTGCTAGACGGAGTAGACCCCAATCCTTCTAACTTTGTTGGCGCTGGAATCATACACACAAAGACGATACAGGTGGGCTGTTTGCTGAGGTTAGAGCCCAACACCCAGGCACAGGTACGCCATTCACCCCACAGAGGCACAGGCGAATAATCAGTAACGTGATCGACGTGACAGACGTGACCCTCTTCCTGTCTTCTGTCCTGTACAGATGTACCGGCTGACGCTGAGGACTAGTCGAGACACCGTGTCCCAGAGGCTGTGTGAGCTGCTTTCAGAACAGTTCTGATCGCTAGCCGAAGAGGACGGTCCCTCATTTCCTCTCGTGAGCGTGTAAACATTCTTACGCTTCCCTGAGACACTCCTGATGGTCTGATGTAGCTCATTTCACATCTTTCCTTATATACATCAATATTAACTCTGTGTACAGTGTAAATGTCCCGATGAAACTTTTATTTTTTACTCCCATATATAAGTGACCTTTTCTCCCCTACATTTAGTTTAACTAACCCTCGTCTGCTTAAATCAGGCCGTATGCAGTCAGATATATACAAGGCTCTTATTATTATTATTATTTTATTATTTTATTAGAATTTGCACCGTTTTGTTACACACCAAGTGCAGATGGAAAAATGTGTATTAAAAGAAAGGGAAGTGAACAATAGCTGGAGAGAGCCTGAATCTCCATCCTGCCTGAAATGAATCCAGTTGCTGAAACAAGTGCCTTGGAGTAGAACAGCTGCGATCCTGTGGAGCGTTCCGGGGAGGGAAGATTTCAGTATTTCGTCGATCTCGTATAGAGTAAACCAATTCTCAGGGGACGATGGCCTAATTCTTCTTCTGAAGCCTCAATGGCAGATCCACAAGCATCAATCTGTAACAAGTGCTTTGAAGAATGATGAATTAAAAGTGCTTGACTTTTTAAAAGAAAAAAAAAAAAAGCGTCATGGCTTGTCCACTGCCAGCTCTCCACGTGCCTTCAACTCGTGCGTTTCTTTCTGACTGTTGCTGTGACCGTGTGTCTGTTGTCCGCCTCTGAGAGCATGCTCTACTCCCAACTTTCAGATGGATTTTTGCCAATTAAACTACAATGTGACACTCATCTAATCTGCTGGGCTTTTTTTTTTTAAGTTCTGTCTTTAAATGATACTTTAATGTGTCCCCATAACCTCCATAACATAACGTCCACCACAAGTGCAGTAAAGCAGACTACAAAAACACTACAATGGCTTTCTTCCACTGAGCACAAGCCTCAGGTGAGGGGTGTCAGAGGTCATGTGACCCAAAAGGAAACAGTGATGTATGCTTACTTGTGACTTCTGATGTCATAGCAAGTGTTTCCAGTTATTAGTTTATCCAGCACTAGTGGCATTCAATCAAAAAAATAAGACACCAGGATGAATCATCTGCAGTGTTTCATAACAGAAAAAAGTCCAGTGGGCCTCTTTTAGTGAAGTTTGTGTGTAAATATTTGCGTAAACCAAACAGATTTCTTCTGGATTTACAAAAAGTGCGAAGTGTGTTCCTGAAGCAGCTCATTTGCATTTAGTGACACCCACAAAACCCCGTAAAAGGCCACGTGCACAGACGAAACGAACAATCAGAATAATAAAGTCTGATCGACAAGTGGAAGTTACTTTGACTCAATTCTGTGCCAGTAAGAATATATAATATTAATAACAATAGGCGAGTGTGAAATCTTCCATCAGCTGAGGCATTTGTTTAAGGCTACCTACTTCATTTATATAATAAAATATTGTGGCTTGTCTGTATTTTCCAGATATAAACCTGCAGTAATCCGTGCAGAATATATAAGTCCAGGGTTACGTTGGTTAGTCTTCTTGAGTAAGTTAAGAACATTTTCCTAATTTATGGGGTTTTCGTGCATACCAGATTCTCCTGTAAACACTGGTACAAATGGTTCAGCTTGATAAATGAGGCCCAACACTAGGCTTTTAATAATTCAAACCCGTTAGCATGCACTCTGCCTGTTATTTGGTGTAGAAATTTAAACCTGAGTTTCTCGCTCATCCCTTCGTTCAGGACGTGCACGAGTGTCTCCTCTCCTTTCATCTTTTACCTGCTAAATGAAACACTACGCCGGTTTCTGATCACGGCGAAGCATAAACACAGCACCCAGCCAACCTCACTTTATTACTTCATGTGGAAAATAAGACGAAGGAGCACTCGTCTTGATGAATGAGACTCCTTCAATCCTGATTACATCAGCAGTCCATTTAGCACACACTTCTCTGAGCTCTTCACACATATCACATGGTGCTCTCTGTCGCGCTACAGGAACTGCAGTGAGATACCAAATAATGCCTTTCATTCACACACTGATGACATGATGTCATCTGAAGTGGCCTTGAAGGGTTTATTTATTTTTCTGCTTCTTCTTTCTTTCATTCATTCCTTCATTCATTGATTCACATCCTGGATGTGAGGCCAGTTCATCACAGTTCATCATGTGTCCGGGGAGAAAGTGGAGAACCAGGAAGAAGCTCGAGCTCAAGATCGCCATATTAACATCTAGTTTTCACCAAAGCTTTAAGGTGTATCAGCGTAAACACACAGTGCTCACATTACCAAACAGAGATGCTTTGTTGTATAAGTGTGTATTTTATGTTAGATATACAATGGGTGACGTTACCGTGGGAAACAACATCAGGTTAATTACATGCTGCGTATAAGGCTGAGGGTCCAGACTGAATGAGCTTCTCTTTTCAGTCCTAATGGTGTATATACAGCGCACTGCTCTTCACTGACTAAACACAAAGGCTTTTCTATGAGCAATGAGTCACTCTGGAATTTAGCGAGAAGCACCATCAGCTCGCTCATGCTCATCCTCATGCTCATGCTTTACTGGTCATGTGGCAGGTTTGCCTGTAAACATAAAGATTCGGTTATAAAATCACAGGCTGAAGAATCCCTCGGTTATTATTGTGTGTGTCTCAGACCCCCTCTACCCCCGTCCATTAATCAGAGAGAAAAATAAGGCATTGTCATTTCAGGGTTGGAGAAAAACGGGGCAGGAGTGGCTCAATGGTTAAGGTGTTGGGCTACTGAACAGAAGGTTGGGGGTTCAAGCCCCAGCACCACCAAGCTGCCACTGTTGGGCCCCTGAGCGAGGCCCTTAACCCTCAACTGCTCAGTTGTATAAATAAGATAAATGTAAGTCACTCTGGATAAGGGTGTCTGCCAAATGCAGTAAATGTAAATGTAAAAAAAAAGAAGGTTTTCAGCCACGAGTGATGTGTTGGGTCAGAAACTGACCAGGACCTAGAGGAGATGAATCTAAACTGCGCTCTAGAAACAGGTGAGATACCAGGAGCAGCTCGTACTGCTTACGATTTTAACAGTAGTCACACAGGCAGCTTTAAAGAGAATCCAGAATTACAGCATGACAGAGATGACACGGCAGGGAAGAGCTCCCTGAGATGGCCCTGAGAAGAACCTCTCTCAAAAGGGAACACATTCTAGTACATTAAAGAGTGTAAAGGACGACAGTACTAGCTGGGTCGAAAGAACGATCTGTATGTGCTAAAATGGTCCATCACCAAAACAGGTGTGTGCTGAGTGGTGGTCATTTCCTGTAGAGGACAGGGTCAAGGGGTCTGACAACAGATGGCCTCCAGTCTGTAACTGTACACCGATGCAGGCGTCTACAAGGGGATGAGAAGAGAAATCCCATTTCAGCTGGAAAGGAAGCTTGACATTTAGCACCGTTCAACACATCTACCTGATTTCTTCCATCTGGCCAGATTTATGTTTGGAGGAAGCCAAAGAACACCTTCAACCTGCCAACTGGTCAGTACAGCAGCGGATCTGGAATGGCACAGGCTGACATCTCGTGCTTCGGATAATTGTGGATAATCAGCTAGAAAATATGGTATTACAGGCCACTATGGTGCAATCTCTCATTCCTGATGATGCTCCCATAGTGCAGGATGATAATGTTTCTATACATAATGAACCTGTACATGACAATCTGGAGCACAGGCTGCCCAGTAGATATCCAGCTGATGGAAGACCATCTTCAGTGATGATTGATCCAACATTCCACCACCAGCCATTCAGGGCAACGTTCCAAGAAGGAAGAAAGCTGTTTGCCAGTTACTTAAGCACTGAAATGGAGCCAATCTTTACAAGACACGCAAAGCAACAAACCAGTGCAGCAAAACCGATTGCACTTTCCACTTGCTTCAACGTGAGCTACAGTGTAAGTCCACTCAAGTTGCAATACACTACACACAATAATTCTATTACTGCTAATACAAGGTCAACCAGATATAGCACAAACGACTAATGAACCACAACACACATCCATCCTCAGTTCTCCAAGACCGTCACAGATGTACTGAAAAGAAAATAAAGCCGCAACAGGAATACTGGGATTCCTGATCCCAAAGATTGAAGGTGTTTATCAGTCTTGGAACGAGTCTGCAGGAAGCAGAAGAGAGTGGAGTGTCGCTGTGGGGATTTGTGCTCATTCAGCTACAAGAGCATTAGTGAGGTCAGGCTCGGATGTTGGGATGGTGAGGAGGCTCCAGTTCCAGTAGGGTTGAGGTCAGGGCTCTATGCAGGACACTCGTTCTTCTACTCTAACATTAACACACCATGTCTTCATGGAGCTGGCTTTGTGCCTTCATTCATTCATTATTATCTAAGCTGCTTATCCTACTACTGGGTCTCAATGGGTCCCAGTTCTCATTTGGGTGGAAGGCAGGGCAGCACCCTGGACAGGTCACCAGTCCATCACAGGGCAATTTTCATTCGAGTTCAAATGTTCTGTTTACCTTGTTTTGATCATATACGTACAAAAAGGTTGGAACATTACAGTAAAGGCTTTATTTCTGAACAGTTTCCTTGGTTTGATTCCAATTTCAAAGGCTGCCTCTAGTTTTTCAAGCATTGTATCATTTTCTCCCAGTGTGCAGACGTGCAGATGTCATTTATAATGCTGCCAGTC
The DNA here is from genome assembly GCA_028566355.1 of Doras micropoeus. Lineage (NCBI taxonomy): Eukaryota > Metazoa > Chordata > Actinopteri > Siluriformes > Doradidae > Doras > Doras micropoeus. The sequence continues at coordinate 24,809,313 of JAOUQY010000004.1, read as the reverse complement.
TCAATAATTTTGATTGTGTTAACGTTTAATGTGTGTAAGCAACTGGAACTGGTTTCCATTATTGTGCTGTATATTCTAGGGGTGTCTGACCAAGTGGCTAATGATTATAGTAATAAGGTAATAAGGTAGGTGGATTTAATCATCTGTAAACTCATTAATAAAAAGCTGGATTAGTTTAAACTGATCAGCCATAACATTAAAACCACTGACAGGTGACGTGAATAATATTGATTATCTTATTACAATGGTTCCTGTACAGAGGTGGGATATCTTAGGCAGGAAGTCAACAGTCAGGTCTCAAACAAGAAAAATGGGCAAACATAAGGATCTGAGTGACTTTTACAATTGTGATGTCTAGACAACTGGGTCAGAGCCTCTCCAAAACAGCAGGTCCTGTGGCGTGTCCTGGTGTGCAGGGGTTAGTACCTACCACAGGTGGTCCAAGGAAGGAGAAGCGGTGACCCGGTGACAGGGTCATGAGTTCCCAAGGCTCACTGATGTGCCTGGGGAAAAGTTACTGCTGGTTATGATAGAAATGGAAATGTTCTGCTGGGAAACCTTGGGTCCTGGCATTCATGTATAGGTTACTGTGACATCTATCTAAACACTCTGAGAGAGCAGGTACACTCCTTCATGGTAACGGTGTTCCCTAACAGCAGTGGGCTCTTTCAGCAGGATGATGCTCCCTGACACACTACAGGAACTGTTCAGGAACGGTTTGAGGAACATGAGAAAGGGTTCAAGGTGTTAAGTTGGCCTCCAAATTCCCCAGATCTGATGGAGAATCAGTGGGACATCCTGGACAAACTGCTGCAAAGTCAGATCCACGGATCCACAGTTTTATTCCCCATTCTATGTAGAAGATTTATTTGTATCTGATCATAAATGCATCACTTTTAAAATGTCTTTGTTTATGATTAAGGCTGGTTCTAAACATGGTATATGGCATGAATGGAAACCGTCACAGCTTCAGGTTCATTATTTGTATATGAAAGATTTGTGGTCAGTTTTTAATGATGGGTTATGATATCTAGAACCAAATATATTGATGAACTGCAAACTGACAGAACCCAAGGTTCCTGTTCTCTACGTTCTCTATGATTCTTTAGTAAACAGAATTACCTAGAGTACTTCCAGTCCTGTGATTGATGCTGAACAGTTTTTAAGGTTCTTTCTGGGTAAAATCACAGATCTTAGACATATTGTGCTTCCTTCTACATACATTGTAGTTTCTCTGCAGGTTAGTAGAGCTCAAGATTTTAATCAGTTTTCTCCTATTTGTCTCAAGGAGTTTATACCGGGTTTGCATCCCTCTACCTCTACTGGTGATATTCTTCCAGCTAGATTTTTGAAAAGGGGTTGTGAGTCTGTGGGTGTCCACCTTCAATCAGTTGTGAACTTATCTCTTAGTTCTGGATGCAGATTGTTTTAAGTTGATTTGGGACAGTTGAGACTAGTTTTCTTCATATTTATCCAAAACAAAAGCAGATAGATATACCACATCCTCTTGTGCTGCTCTTTCCTGTGGGGTTCCACAAGGGTCTATCCTTGGCCCAATTTTATTTTCTTTGTACATGCTCCCTTTGGGAGATTTGATTCATCATTTTAATGTTATCACTTCCATGCTGATGATACACATCTGTAAAGCGAGATGATGTTAGTAGACTACAGAATCTAATGGGGTGTATTCGGGCTGTTGAATTGTAAGAATGGGCTAGCCTGTAATTTCCTCAAGGAAATTTCTCAATACACATAAATAAGCTGGGGCAGATTTGTTATTGAGAAATCTTGCTAATATCAGAAAAATGCTTTCCTTTCATGACAAAGAGAAAATGTTTCATGCTTTTATATCATCAAGGTTAGATTAGTGTAATGATTTATTTACATGATTTAGTCTCCAGGTGGTTCAGAACGCGGCAGCCTGCATTCTAACAGGGAACAAATTACACCAGTACTCCCATCACTGCGCTGGTTACCTGTAGCGTTTTTGGTTTTAACACACCAGGCGGTGCATGGAGATGGTCCTGATTATATCTCTGAGCTGTTCCTTTCATAATCGAATGCTGAGGCATTGAGCTCCTCCAGCCAAGGTCTCCTAGCAGTCTCCAAGAGCAGAGCGAGAACGAAAGGATGATGCGGTTTGTGCTCCTAATTTATGGAACAGCTTGTCCTTAGTGTTGGGTGTGCAAAATTTTAGTATCTTTTATTTACATTTTCATTAATTTTTAGACTTTTTTTTTAATTGTGAAGCACTTTGTAGTGTATCTTGGGAAAGTGCTGTATAAATAAATGTACTTACTTTCTGTTTCTGTGGCAGAAGGGGACCTACACAACATTAGGCAGGGTTTAATGCTATGTCTGATCAGTGTATATCATGGATAATGATAAAAGCTTCCTCTGTCTCTATTCAGCGATGAGCCGTGGAGCTTTGTGACATCACAACATTTTATTTCAGTTCAGTAAACATGATCATTACAAGTCAGGCTACTAAGCAATGCTGCATCGTAAAGCTGCCGGTCTGTCAGGGCTTCAGGTTTATGTTCCAGCTGTGCGTTGCTGATGTTCCTCTCTGATCAGTGTGTTTTTAAACCTGAAGCTGACTGTTCACTTGTTACAGCGTGTTGAACAACCATAAGATAAAGGTTTTATTTCACCTGTTTGCTTCTGACACGTGTATAAACACCTCATGTGGTGTGTTCTCATGTGTTCAAGCTTCTCATGCTGATTTTCCACACGCCCACTTTCGCAGTCCAAAAAGAAGGATACAGATCCAGATTAATGATCTGATTCAAATACATGAATCTAAGACTCGAAGATCGTTAAGAACCAGAACATTTCCTCAGTTATATGGCTTTTACTAAACATTCTTCACTATTATGCTTTAACCTTTAAGGGTTCTTTGGTTTCCACATCCCTGGGAACCCTTAAAGGTTCTACGTAGAACCCTACAGCACTGTTTCCAGTTAGAACCTTTTCTTGAAAGCTAAAAAACAGAAACAGTAAATAGCAATGTTAATGTTAATCACTGAAGAGGCCTTTTTTTCCTAAGGTGCTGTTTACACCTTTTATTAACATGCGAGTTATATTGCTGGAATAATTCTGCTGCTGTCTTCAGCCCGGCTGCAATACAACACTCATTCTGATGCCTTGGAAAGACTCTCAAACACTCATCTGTAAAGCCGTGACATAAAGGAATGAATGTCACGATGTTTTCTTCTCCAAAGTCTTTTTTTTATCATTTCTGAACATTTTATATTTATCATCAACTCTAAAAGTAGGTATTTTGCTGCCAGATCCTGCACAAGATAACGATGTTAGTCAAAATACAAGTGTTTCATGAACCAGGATTTAAGGAGGTACCGGAGTGTCTACATGCAATCAAAACACTCCGTACTGGTATGGGTGGGAAAGCTGGAAAGAGCAGAAACATGCACTGGAGTTCAGAGCACAGAGAACAGCACAAAATTAGAATTAATCATTAACAAAGGGTGCGTTTCTGAATACTGTCCAGGAACGTTGTGGTGAACGTCTGTGAGCAGGTTATCGCAGGTTACTACAATGATATTAACTGTATAATTTCTTCATCTGCGTTACCAGTTCCATGGTTAAAGAAAGATGTATTCGAATAAACACACTTTTTTCACTGAAAAGTTCTTAACGTCGATGTTTCATGTCTCCAGCGAATCGGTCCACTTATGTCCAACATCAAGAAAGCAGAGCTTACAGAGTTCCCTTTTTTTAGCCTACAACACTCACGACTAAAAGGCATTAATGAAGGATGTCTTTTCTTGACCGGGATTCCCACGTCTCAGTCGGGCAGCAGGTCTCTGAATGAACTGAAGCTGAAACTGCGGCCTGTGGCTCCCAGAGCCGCGTTGGAGTGAATTCTGGGAATTTTCTCCATCAGTCTGGAGACTCCACGTCTTCGGAAGGAAGGAGGCGATTTGTCCATTTGCTGCACTATGTCTGTGTAGAGAGCGTGAAACACGCTGGCCGTTTCTTCCCAGCCATCGCGGACAGAAATCTCACGTAGAGGGAGTTTGAGGCCGTGTGATAAACTCTCGCCCTCCTCTACCGTCACCATCCTGTCAAACTCCAGGTCTTTTTTATTGGCCACGATGATGACTGGTGGAGGATCAGGACAGCTTCGTCTGCTGTGGATGTGATTGACCAGGAAGCACAGACGCACCACTTCATCGAAGCTACAGCGGTCAGTGACGGAGTAAACCACGAGGAAGCCATCGGCCCATTTAATTTTCTCCTCCATCAGCAGTGCGTCTTCCTCCTGCATGGGAACACGGCAGGAATAATAACCGTGTTATTATGTGCTGATCACCGCCATTGATCATGTAAATGTGTATTTCAGTGTATCGTGTACATTTCAAATACACACTTGTGGTTTTGAGCACATCTTGGCTTTTCTATGGTTTTATTATTATTATTTATTAGTTACAGCTTTTGGAATAAAGCGTGCACGTGTGCCTTGACCACAAACTAATATGATGCATCTATCACAGTTACGCTGATCTTGCGGCGCACAGGGACACAGTACACACGTCTCTGCTTGCCAAGAGAAAGCCTCTCACTCAACAAGGCTCTTGTCAGGCCTCCTTGTGGCCACACAGTAACCGGTGGCTCAGTGCTAACATGGAGGATCTCAGAGCTACAGTTGTCTACAAAAGCCTGTCTGTGCAAGCCCAACGTCCGGACACGGCCTGCCATCAGCCAACCTCTGCCCTGCTGAATTGTGGGTTAGTCTGAGGACCCTAAGGCTAGCGTAGTACACTCAAAGAATTCAATGCACAGGTGGGCATCAAACCACTCTGGAACCAGCATATAGAATATACAGCCAATGGTTTATGGAAACCTGACCATCTCACCCATGTGTGGTTCTTCACCAAACTGTAACACTTTCCCTTCACTGGAACTAAAAGGTCTAAAACTGTTCCAACTAGACTAATTCCTTGCTACTGGCAACCATCCTCTCACACAGGTGCTACTGGGGAACATGCAACATCTGTGCAGGTCTCCACTTTGATCTGCTGACAAACATCTGGAACCAATCTTCAAAAGGGTTTGAAAGAACTGGAAGCCTCTTTTCAGACTCCTGCATGTTAGTGCCACCGGTTATACGGTCACTAGCAGCTGAAATTAGCCGACCCCTGTGCAGCCCTATTTAGAGACAAACAATGCTTACCCCCTAGGGAGGAGGGGCCATGCTCAGGTGGCCTTAACATTGTCCACTCAAACCCGTATGGTTACCATATCGGGACATTTGACCCTGTAGACAAAATAAGAAGACAATAAATCTCAAACTGGCAACCTGGAATGTGCAATCCTGGACACCCGTCGCAAAGCTGATAGATTCCATTAGAGAACAGCCTACCCCCTAACCCTACAATATCTTTGCCCTGAGTGAGACCAGGCTTGCTGAGCTCCCTTAAAAGAGGAAATGGGTTAATACACCTTCTTCTGGAAAGGATGACAGATTCTCACACTTCTCCCAAGACTGACTGAAGAACCATTAGGCTGTACCAAAGGCTGACGTCCCTCCACGTCCCTCAACCAAGAAATCCTTTGTCACACTTGTTGAGAATGAGGCCAAGGACTGCTGCTCTCAGTCAGATGATTCACTTTGCTAAATTCCCAAGTGTTACACAGTCCTCTTGTTTGGTGCCTTTACTGCTGGGGGAGAAGAACAGGCTTTGGAATGGAATGCTTGGTGGAAATGGTATTGGCCAGTCTGATGCAAATGGAATAAGACTTCTCACTCTCTGTGCTAATCATGAACTCACTGTAACACATACACTGTTCAGGAAAAAGAATAGATATAAAACATACACTGCCAGTTTATCTACTACGTCATAGTGCAGTCATCTCTGATGTCCTGTGCTATGAGAGGTGCAGACTGCTGGAATGACCATTGTATGTCCAAACTCCTCAACAACAAGACCACATTTCTGATTTCTGATTGGGCCTGGGTAAGAGATTTGCCACTCCCTAACTGAGATGCTCAGGGAGACTGAACTATCTTTGCCTTTACATTGGCTGTAAATGCACAAAACATCTTGAAAACTCAGAGAGCATCTTCAGCATGTTGGACAATATGCATAAGGCAAGTAATCCACAACTTCTATAGCCAGATAGTCACTCTCTCACTCTCCTGAAAACACCACATCCCTGGGAGAGTTCCTGAAGCAGGCATGGAACCTCAGCACAAGAACACTTCACCATGATATTAAGACATGGCAAGATGACAACATTCACCAACAGTGAGGAGACACAAACATCTACAAATCCAATGGTGATAAACCATCTGTGACAACAGTAGGGGAAGAGCTTTCTTGCAGGACCTGCTGAAGACTGGGCTTCAAACTTCAAGTTCATGTGTGGCATTGCATGTAAAGAGTTCTTTCAACAAACAGAACATGGTCTTTTAATAACAGCCCACGTTGTCCATCATGTTTCTCACCTGTCCTGCAGTATCGAGGATCTCAAAGTTCACAGCTTCACCCCCGATAGTCAACTCGTGCCTGTAGATGGTCTCTGTTACAAAGGGTGATAAACGTTATTCATCACTTTATTCCTGAGCTCTCGGTTACAATGGTTACTACAAACACTACCTGCAGTCACTTGGGCATTTTTGGAGTTATCTAATCAGCCAATCATGTGGCTGTAGCACAATTCATAAGATCATGCAGATCCAGGTCAAGAGTGTGAGTTCACATCACACATCAGAATGGGGATAAAATGTGATCTCTGTGACTTTAACTATGGCGTGGATGTTGGTTCCAGATGGGCTGGTTTGAGTTTTTCACCACAACAGTCTCAGAATGGTGTGAAAAACAAAAAACATCCTGTGAGCAGAGGGACTGCAGGCTGAAGCACCTCATTGATGAGGAGGAGAATAAATCGTCAGGTCTGAGCTGATCACTTCAGGTTCTACTCCTGTCAGCCAAGAACAGCAATCTGGGTACAGAGTCACCCAAACTGAAGAGCTGAAGATGAAAACAATCACCGGTCTTTTTCCGTTCTTCAGCTGTCCAGTTGGGTGAGTCTGTGCCCATGAAAGCCTCAGGCTCTTCATCCATCTCAAGGTTTGATGTGTTGAGATGCTTTTCTGCTCACCACAGTTGTAAAGAGTGATTATTTGAGTTACTATAGACGTCCTGTCAGCTACGTCTGCTCGTTCTCCTCTGATCTCTCATCATTCCACCCGCTGATTGTTTTTCACACCATTCTCATATTCATTGTGTCGCATATGGAAACTGTATACAGCATGTCCTGATAATGTGTTTATAGAAGCAGATGCAGTGCTCAGAGTTAATTCCCTCACACAGGCGGCACTGTCATGACATCAGAGTCATCAAGTTCACAAACAGCGACACCACACGGCCACGCGCTGTCACTGCAGCGTTATTTAACAAGGAAGATTAACACTGAATATCAATCGACTTTAGTGTCTTTATAAACCAGATGTCGGTGTGAAAGCGTAGCACCATCCAGCTGCTGGAGTGAAACACACACCTACCCAGAGTCGGGTCATATTCTCCGATAAATCTCCTGGTGATGAAGCGCACAGCCAGAGCTGCAAGAGAACAGCATTAACTGGACATTAGGGAAGAGAAAATGCTTCAACTTATTAAACGCGTCTGCTTTAAGTGGTGTGTGATGTGAGGACACGGCATGCTGTATATTTTAATCCTCACGGATGGGTTTTCATACCTGTTTTTCCGACTGCACCTTGTCCCAGGATCACAATCCGGACTGTTCTGGCAGAAGGGAAGCTCCCAGTTCTGCGCAAAGTTCGCGATAAAGCGAAATTAGCGGACATGCCTGTGTTTCCTGAGCCGCCGCACGCGCAGGAGGGAAAAATGTGATAATGTGCGATCCGGAAAAGCGAACGGAGACGCGCCGATCCGCGCGCGCACAGCCTTATCTCCTCTCTCTCTCTGTTTGTCTGTCTCTCTC